>JASDQU011442576.1:7625-23426 GCA_032191745.1 Picea mariana | reverse complement strand
AGAGAGAGAGAGAGAGAGAGAGAGAGAGAGAGAGAGAGAGATCATGTATGATGTACTATGCCAATTTTACAACCATGGAATTATGGAAGTGACACTTGTCAATATATGGTTTTGGGCAAGTGGAGTGTGGAACCCTCTTCAACCATAGGATTTTTGGTGAGCCCCATAAATATGATTCGTTGGATTTTGGAGTGGACTAATCTCCACCATAGATCTCGGTGGAGAAAAATATATCAGACCATGGATCATAGGGATTTTTAGTGTACATGAGACCGGTAAAGATCAGCAGTCATGATGTCCTCAGTTGTCTAGTGGAGACACATTCCTCACAAGGGATAAATATTCATCGTAGACCTTATGGTAGAGGCTAGGAGACATAATATTTAGGATTAACTTAATTAAGTACCACGTAATTTCCAGGATTAACCTAGTTAACCATCTTGTAATTCTCGGGCACCGAAGGCATTTCCTAATTATGATAAATTAGGAAAGTCCCAACATATGATGCTTGGTGGTGACATGTCGCCTAATGAATGACCCACGTGTCGTGACATGGGAAAGACACATGTCACACAATGGTAGTGTCACACGTCATGTCGATTTGGCATATTTGGAGGAAGGTCTAGGTGGAAAATGAGTATCATGTGTTAAGTGGTACAAGTGCCACATGTCATGCCAGGTGGCATGAACAGATAGGGCCACATGCCCAGGATGTCAATTGTATCTTGGATCTCAGGCCATCAGTAGATTTTGGAAAATAGGCCTTACGAAAAAGGTTGATAGTTGATGTTCAAAATAATTTAGATGATGTCGAATGATGTCATTCAACGAATAGGAAGTGAACAAGTGTCAATGCCCTAATGGGTGAACCTTAGGCACTGCAATGACATGTATATCACGCTAGTCCATGTGGGAGGTACATGTGTCACATGGTGATCATGCCACATGTAAAATGGTTTTATAATTTTTGGGCAGAGCTCCGTGGGGAAAACTTGTGTCAGGTGTCACGATGTGATGGTGGTCATGTGTTGTGCCATGGTCCAGACAAGTGGCATGATAGGATAGGGTTTCTTGTGAGATATTCGATCTCATCATGGTGCCTAGTTACTGCATGTTGCAGTTTTATTAAAGGTAAGGTGGTCCCTTACAATGGGGCCACGTACCCTATGCTCCATCTCATCCTAGATCGAGAGTTTTGGGGCTTTGAAAAACATAAAAGGGAAGACATAACGTTGCATGATGTTTCGATATCCTGAGAGATAATATCCTAAGATGATGTCAAATGACACCATCAAAACTATGTGCAATGTACATATTTCAAGCCTTAGTTAAGGTGGATCTCATGGAAATTTTATAGAAAGTTCTAAGCGCTTGGAGGGTCGAGGGCCTAGTGGAATAGGTGGAAAGCGCCACTCCTACATCCATGCTTGTGCTAATGGGTGATGTGTTATGTCACATATGTTCCATGATTGATGGTAATGATGACGTGGATTCCAAGTGAAAGTAAGAAGGCATTTGACCAATAAATCCCCCCAAATATTTAGAATTCCATAACGTTTGATATAGAGATATGTTATGAGAAAATGTATAGTCATTAGAAAGATCTTGGTGAGAAGAAGACGATGTTTTCCTTTTTAAAAGGATTCAAGGAGGTTTAGGAAAAGAAAAAATTTAGTACCCCATCCCTTAAAAGGGTACTTAGGGCGTTGGGTTTCTTACAAAAATTAGGTTATGCTTTTCAAACTAAGGATAGTGGATGAGGTGTGTGTACAGGAACAATACCTAGAAAACATAGGCCAAAATAAAGGGCAGCCAAGTGGTTCAAAGAAGAAAGAGAACCATGAAGACTCTAAGGGGAAGAAGAAGTGGAAAGGGGGGAAGATAAGAATACAACAACCACTGCACATCAGATTAAATATTCTAGTAATCACTCCAATCATTACAACATTGATGGCCACACTGAGGAAAAATGTTCGAAATTGCATCCAGAGTTGAACCTAAAGAACTGCAAGAAGAACGGAAAGAAAAATGATATTTTATCCACAGATTCAAGAATTAAAGTTGAAATTAGCTTAGATGTGGATGAAAATATTTTATAAACATCTACGACGAAGGAAGTGAATCTAAGTATATTTCTCACCATGAAGAGAAGGAGATGACCAAGCTCTTCCACATCAAGATTCGGCTCGAGAATACCAATATATATGCTTTGTTCGACACTGGTTCATAGGATAATATCTTAGTAGTGGATCTGGTCATGAATCTTGTATTGGAGGTTCACAATCATCCTATCCCCTATCCATTGGCTTGGGTAAATAGGGATAGAGAGATAAATGTAACGAAACAGTGTAAGATTAAATTTTTTGTAAGTGTTGATTTATTAATGAAGTGGAATTATATGTAGTACGCCTCAATGTATGTGGAGTATTCTTTGGAAGCCACTACATGTATATGAGGGATGCAATCTTCATCTAGAGAGAAAAAAAAATACCAATTGGTCAAATATGGGAATTCCTACATTATTAACGCACATAAGGAAAGCCAAAGATATCACTAGTAAGTGCCAATGAGGAAAAGAAGTTGATTAGTTCTAGTAAGAAATATGTTTTTCTTTTCTTAAGAGAGAATCTGTATGATGATGATTCAATAAGAGTGAAGGCATCCCTAGAGGGCTGTACTAAAGAGAAGAAACATCATTTGGAGGATTTTCTATAGGAATACAGAGGAGTGTTCCAGGTTCCTGAAGGGATACCACGTAAGAGGGAAGTGAATCATAAAATACAATTATTTCCAAAATCCCCATCACCAAATATTAGGTTGTATAGACAATCTGTTCTGGAAGAAAATAAAGTGAAGAAACAGTTGCAATAGTTGTTGGAGTAGGGTGTGATTCAACTAAGTACCTCACCTTGTGGGTCACTGTTGGCCCTTGGTTATGTATTAAGGAAGAAAGAGAAGATTAATGAAGAAGAAAGACAAAGTACGAACTACGCAGAAGACACATAAAATGAGGAAGGGTCGAAGTGGTTAAAGAAGCATAAAAGAAGGAATGTACTAAGGAAAAGCAAGCCATTGAAATAGAAGATCAAGGAAGATAAAGCATCAAATAATATGTATCGTGGAAAACTCATCAAGTGGAAGAAGACACCAATGGATCCTTTGGAGCACCTCGCGGAAAAGAAGGAAGGATAGGTTGGCAAATCCATGAAAACACGGGTCATGTGGACCTAGGGTTTTTGATCTAGGGTTTTGACACCTAGACTTCGGTCTAAGGTTGTATGAGAGTCATGTAATGTATAAATAAAGGTCTAGAAAATTTGAGAGGTTGGTTCATTGTTGGTTTTTTTGGTTACTATTATTTTTTATGAGAGAAATATTGAGAGAGAAGTGTATTTGTTGTAACAACATTATGTATTTTAGATCTTCAGTTGGGTGTGAAGATCAACCCTGCAACTAGGGGCGTAGGGAAGGAAGAGAAAGAGATAAAGAGAAATATATCCATAGCTAAGTGCATATATAGAACTGTATGTTTTCAGTTAATATATCAAGAAATACAGTTATGTGGACGTAGCCATAGGGAGAGGGTGAACCACGTAAATATTTTTTGTTCTTTGTGGTTGATGTTTTGTTATTTGCTATCTGTTATACTGTTATTGCATGGTTGTTTTCCTCATTAAGGATAATAGGTATAATCTAACTTCGTGAAGCTAAGTATAATACTGTTAAGGGATCTCTGGGTTCTATTGCATTGTTATTTTGGATTCACTTTTCATTTCCTCTGGTTGTAGACACCTATGTCCTGCAACCCCCCTATTTCTACTTCGGGTGAGACTTCATTTGCTTCACAGGTGTTGCCAACAGGGCTTGTTGGTGTGTTGTTAGAGTTGAACCCTGGGTCTTCCCCTGTGCCAACAAATGGTTCCATTGTCGGGACCGAGATATTTTTGAGGGAATGCCAAGGTGGTTTCCATCAAAGAGAGAAGTTCATAACTGGATAGACGAACAAGAAATGGAATTTTCCGTAGCTCATAACAAGAACCCTATAATTAGTAAAAAATACTAGTTGGGGAGGTACATATTTACAGATGTGCAAAAAATCTTCTTTAAAAGAGTTCATAAGGAGTTATATGAGTGGTTAGCCCAACTAATAGACACACAATTTGAAATCAGATCGAGACCACCTGTGGTTCGGACATTGACATTGATCAAGAAGGTCAAGAGAGTTGATAACGTTGTGTCTAGAGCAGTATATCTCTGGTTCGATAGCACTATTGGAGGGTACATTACTAAGTTTTTTATTGATAGAGTGGAATCATATAGTCAAGCAAAGAGATATTTCTTTAAGGGACCTAGAGGAAAGTTTCTACACTTCTTGAAGATAAAGATTAATATGCTATTGCATGAAAAGAATAGCTTGAAGATACAATAATTAGTTGGATTTTAAAGATAATGTTCCAGAATTCATACAACGACAGTGACATAGAGGATGGACACACACACAGTGGGAGATCGTTCAGAGAGGTTCCTCTTGCGAACATATTTAAGAAGAATCATAGAGACGAGGGATTTTGCAGTGGAGAAGAAGAATATCTAATAGACGAAGAGTATTCAAAGTCTGCAAGGGTAGAGGAAGTAGAGACTAAAGAACTTTTCCAAGGAGAACCATAAACTTCAGGCACTGCGCCTATTGTCGAAGTAAGTATTATTACTCCTCCTATTGTTTTAGCAGCATTAGGTATCCATAGTAACCAGAGTAATCAGAGCACTCAGAGTACTGTTACAAGTAGTTTAGTACATACTCAGTCAAGAAACCAAGGAAAGTCCATGGAAGATGAAATGGGGTTACCTATTTTTAGAGGATATGGATCTAAAGATCCTAACCAACACTGGTTCTTATGAGAAGTTGTATGGAGCATTAAGAAAGTCACCGACGAAGCTGTTAAGAGAGATCAATTTAGTACTACCTTGAGGGACCACGTACTGAGTGGGCATATGAAGTTTGCTTCAGGATCTAGACAACCTAAACTGTTGAATGAAATTAAGACTGCCTTGAGTGTAGAATTCAAGAACCCTAAGTTAGAGTCACAGTGCATTCCAATGTTGAAGGAAATCAAGAAGAAGGTGACTGAACCTATTTGGGATTTTGATCAGAGGTTCAAGACTATGACAGGTCATTTAAGTTTTCAGATCCCAAAGGAATAGAATAAGGAATGGTTCATCGCTTCCCTCCTGCCACATATCAGATTTCCTTTGATGCAACAGAAAGTTTCTTCACAGGTTGAAGCTCTACAGATCGTCGTGAAACTAGAAGCAACCCCTATAGGAGAATCCGGTCCAGGTATGAGCCAGATCTTGAATCAATTAACTAGTTTATCTTTACCGGGTGAAGATATGAAGAAGGACAAATAAAAGGAGAGAAGAGAAGATATCTAGTTAATGAGGTGTAAATAAGAGGGCCATGACAAAGAGAATTGTCCTTTATTTAATGAATAATTGGCCTCTGGATCCCCTAACCCTTTGAGGCAGGTTACTCTACCATGGTGTGAGGTATGTATAAATAGACATCGCCTTGGTGAATGTTATTACATGCATAAATATGTCCAGACACCTACCAATATTTATTACACATTTTGTAATTCTGTGGGGCATGATGAGAAGGATTGTAGGGCTTATGATCTCATGCATAAAAGGTCAAGGGATACATATATAATTAAAGGAGAAATGCAGTCAGAAGGAAGCTCTCCGCAATTCAATTCCACAGGAAGAGGAAACTTTAACCTTCACAGCAGATTCATAGGAGCAGGAATGGGCCGAGGTCGAGGTCAGATCATTTGCTATAACTACACCCAGCTAGGAAATTTGTAAATGGATTGTCAGAACCCTTGTACTACTTGCAGCTATTGTAATTCATTTGATCATGTCATTGAATATTGTACTGTATTGTTAGCAAAACTTCAGGAAGTATGAGGTGGAAACCAACAAGTACAACTAATATCAGTTGACACTTGCGGTGATGATCCTAGATTCATTGTTATTACTAGAGGAGGCACTCTTACAGGAGAAGACAGGGTGACTCCAGGAAAGACTACAGGTGGATCAGGGATCAAAACATATGTAGAGAAGACATAATTGTTTGATCCAAGAAAAGAAAAGCATAACTTTGAAGAAGTAAGAAGAGAATTTATAGGAGAACAAGATTCTTCACCTAGACCACAACCAGAAGTAAGGGAATGTGAAATGCCTCCAACATTTGATCAGTCTACCCTAGTTAGAGAAGGAAAATAGGTAAGCAAGCTTATGAAATTCTTGTATACTTGCATCAATTTGATTAAATATGAAAATTTTCTGCAGGAACTACAACACTTGATAAGACAATATGAAGTTGGGAGAATAGATCCTTTGTTAAGTAGATCTATGAATCAAGTATCTAGGAAAAGAAGGATGAACAAGGAACTACACCTTAGTGCTCAGATTGGAGACTACAACATAGACTATGTGGTCCTCGACTTGGGATCAGAAGTAAATGTTATGACGAAGCAGACTTGGGAATTGATGGGAAAACCTAAGTTGATATACTCCCCTATTAGGCTCAGGATGGATAATTAGCAGGTGGTGAACCCCTTTGGAAGACTAGAGCATGTCCCTGTGGACATCGATGGAGTGAGGACATATGAATATTTTGAAGTGATTGAGATTGTTGATGATAGCTTCCCCTACCCGACATTGTTAGGAATTGATTGGGCTTTCAACAATTCAATTGTTGTTGACCTAAAAAAGAAAATAATGAAATTCGAAGGTGACATCCTTAAGGTCATTGCACCTCTCGATCCCGATGAAGGTCGCAGATACATAGAACCAATAAGAGAATAAGACCGTGCCTATGAGCTAGAAAATATCTATAAAATGACAACGGGACAACAGGATTATATCAATCCTACAACAGATGGGAATCTAAGTTGGCGAAGTGAAAGTGCATGCTCATCAGATTCAGAATAAGAATTGGAAAATTGGCAGAACAAAATGTATGAAGTCTCTATGCGGAGGTGTGCCAGATTGAGCAGAGAAGTTCACTGGATTGGCATAGAAGTAAGTAATCTTCCTACATTTGATGGCTTGAATCATTTAGAGACATTTCTAGTTGAATTTGAGGGAATTGTACCAGTACAACAGAGGTTGTGATCACTAGATGAAGCCTTGAAAAAAAATCCATCTAGATGGTGGGGAACACACAAGAAGAACATCGCGGAGTGGGTACATTGTCACACCTTGATGAAAGTGTGCTTTTCAGACCAAGCTGAAGGTTGTGAAGTTTGATACACAGGTTAGAGTTGTCCTAAGGAACATGTGCGAAGTTGTGGGGAAGCCAAGAGAAACATTAGTAAAGAACAGTGGGTACATAAGTTCATTGACACTTTGGATACTATGCCTATCAAGTGGTATCTTCAAGAAGAACTACGCCTCATCACTACAGGTTGGAATGGAATGACCCAAAAATTTATAACTATGTTCCTATTTGAAATTTAGTACGCTACAGTAGATCAGTATTTACAAATTGTAAGGCAAAAGGTCTTCGAAGAGGCACCTAACCTTCCTTTTTCACAAAAATAGGATGAATGGATTGCACCTCTTCAAAAGTTACAAGGTTGTTATAATATTAATATTGATGAGGATGATGAACCTAGGGATGTAAAAATTGCAGAAATTGAAGGTCAGAAAGACATAGAAGGGCTAGGGATCGAATTACCTTTTATTGGAAAACCTATTAAAATTAAGAAGGTTAATATTGGAACAGAGAAAACCCCTAAGCTGGAAAATGTTGGATACTATTGGGATGATGCTACTATTGATAAGATTATAGAACTATTGCATGAGTATCAGGACTTGTTTCCAACCAAGTTAACAGACATGAAGGGAATAAAAGGAACCATGGGAGAAATGAAGATTCCTTTGAAACCAGATGCAAGGCTAGTCAAGAAAAGACCTTACAAACTGAATCCCAAGTAC
The DNA here is from genome assembly GCA_032191745.1 of Picea mariana. NCBI lineage: Eukaryota > Viridiplantae > Streptophyta > Pinopsida > Pinales > Pinaceae > Picea > Picea mariana. The sequence goes on along the minus strand of JASDQU011442576.1, from coordinate 15,422 downwards.
AAGCAGAAAGTTAAGATTGAATTAGATAGAATGTTGGAAGCAGGAATCATAGAACCAATTGAGAAATATGAATCCATCATCCCTATGGATGTCTAAGATAAGAAGTCAGGAGTGTTGGGATAGGGGTAGACCCAGGGTTCATCTCTAAGAGTGCACCAACAATCCCTAACTACTGGCCCTTTCAACAACACCTCTGAAGTAGATGCAGTCTCACCTGAAGTAGTTATGAGGGGATTGTAGGACAGAGATGTCTACAACCAAAGGGAAGATCAAGTGGATCTAAGACAGGAACAATACAACATGCATATATCACTTATCAAGTTAGATCTATTCTGCACATCTACTTATCATATCTAAATAAGTAATGCAATCACAGTATATCAATGACAAATACCAGATACCAATCAAACACAACACAAAATATATGTGGCTCACCCTCTCTCTAGGGCTACATCCACAAAATTGTTTTGTATTATATTGATGTAAAGCATACAGTTCTTGTCTATGCTATTAACTAGCATGTCTTCTCTTCTCCTCTCTTTCTCTCCCCTCCCTACGCACCCAACTACAGCATTGATCTTCACACCCAACTGAAGATGTTACAATCCATAAGGTTCTGGTACTCAACACTTCTCTCTCTCACAATACTCTTCTCTCGACCAACTCAATATCAATAGTAATAATAACAACACATTAACCCAACCTAGGCCCTTTAAACCTATATTTATACATTACAATAGCTCACCGACGACCTTAGGCCAAAACCTAAGTGTAAAAAACCCTAGATACCAAAACCCTAGGTGTCTAAAAACCTAGGTCAACTTGACCCATTTTTTCATGGCTTCGCCAGCCTGTCTTTCCTTCCTTCTCGCACGGTGCTCCAAAGCATCCAATGGTGGATTTTTCCACTTGATGAGTTGTCCACAATCCTTCTTCCTTGCTGACTTGTCATTCTCGATCTCCTTTTGCAACAACTTGCTTTCACGGGCTTCGCTCCATCTTTTTTGCTCTTTTTCTCACTTTGACCCAGTATCAGTTATTGTGCCTTCCGCGAAGTTCAATTTTTCCCTTTTCTTCCTTGTTCTTCACTTCTATCCATAACCAAGGGTCAACAGGCCCCCAACACTCACCTGTGACTCGTCCTGAGGCACTTTGATCTGAATCTTCTGTTATAATTTAACTTGTGACTGTGCAGTGCAACCTTTCCTTTCTTCTTTATGCCTCTTGTTCCTCGCTGTGCAAACTATCTTTTTCGAGTCTGGTACCTAGTTTCAACTGCACCTAGTACCCATACCCTTGATCTGTTTGATTTTATTGAGAGCTGCGAGGCAGCTGGTTTTCATAGTACAACTTCAACTGTCTCCCATTAAATAATCCTTCCTTCCATTCTCCATTCAACGTCTTCAGTTGCGTAGCTCCCCCCTCTGTAACATAAGAGACCTCCTATGGCCCTATCCAATGTGTTTTAAACTTCCCAGGGTGCTTGATGAAATTGTTGTCATAAACCAATACTAGGTCTCCTTGTCTAAATGCCTTCTTCTTTATGTGCCTATCATGGTAGGCCTTCTCTCTTTCCTTCTGAACTTGCTAATGGAATCCTGCGATAAATATTTCTTCTTCCATCTTGTTCAACTGCACAAGCCTCTCTTGAATAGATCCAGTGTCATCCATATCTGTAAAAGAAACAATTCTCAAGATTGGTACCAAATACTCCATTGGAACAACAACTTCAAGAACATAGACCAACTTAAAAGGGGTATGCATTGTCATCTTCTTGTAGGTGGTTCTATAGGCCCATAGTACTGTTGGTACTCTCAAATCCCAATCATCCCTATTCACGCAGCATATCTTGGTTAGTATTGTTTCCAAAATCTTGTTGAATTCTTCAATTGTCCCATTTGCTTGTGGATGGTATGGTGTGTTCTTCGGATGGTGGAATGTGAATAATTTTGTCAATGCTTCAAATGTCTTATTGATGAAATGTGTACCTTGATCACTCATGATGGTCTTTGGGCATCCAAACCTAGTTATGATGTCATCAAATATGAAGTGCACAGCTATAGTTGCACTACAGTCCTTGACTACTCGAGCTTCAACCCATCTAGTAAAGTACTCTATAACAATGATGTTGTGCCTTTCTCTTGTACACTTTCCTGGTGGATTTATAGGTTCAACATAGTCAATGGCCCATTTCGCAAATGATTGTAGGGTCATTTGTGGTGCTAATGACATTTCATCTCTTTTGGATGGTTTCCCAACCCTTTTCCATACATCGCAGGCTCTGGAATAGTCTTTAGCATCTCTATGTAAGGTAGGCCACCAAAGGCCAGCTCGCAAGACCTTCTATGTAGTTTCTTTCTCTGCATAATGTCCTCCTACGATGCCTTCATGAGATTCTGTGAGGATCAACGGGCATTCTTCCTCCATAACACAGCTTTACAATATCTCATTCGGTCCCATGTTGTATAGATGTCCAACTATAAGTGAGAAATCTGTAGCGCGCACTACCAATTGTTTCTTCTGTGCAATTGCATACTCACTAGGCGCCATCCCTATTGATAGGAACCATACTATTTCTGCAATGTGGTCATTGATCTTTCTAATGGCTAGTAGTTGTGCATCCGGTAGTGCATCCTGTAAACTAGTTGGTTCTTCACCATGTTCCAACCTTGACAAATGGTCAGGGCCTTTGTTCATTCTCCCTAGTTTTACTATGATCTCAAAATCATATTCTTGAAATAGTAGAATCCATCTACATATTCTCCCCCCCAACACTGGCTTGTTGACTAGGTACTTCAATGCAAAGTGATCAGTAAACATTTTAAAGTGTCCTCCCAACAAATAGTGGTGAAATTTCTGCAATGCATACACCATGGCTAATCCCTCTCTTTCAGTAGTGGTATAATTAATCTCAACTATGGATAGATTCCTACTAGCAAAGGATAATGATTGGTCAATGTCTCATGTTCTCGACTGTGCTAATACATCTCCTAAAGCGATGGAATATGCATCAACATGTACATGAAACTCCTTGGTCCAATATGGAAAAACCAAAATGGGCACAGTAACCATTTTCTCTTTCAGTGTGTTGAAGCTCTTATGACATTCTTCAGTCCAACTAAACTAACAATCCTTCTTCAATAGCTTCTCCATGGGTGATGTGATCTGAGCATATACCTTAATGAACTTCCTGTAGTATCTTGTGTGTCCCAACACAGTGCACAGTTGTTTAAATGTTGTAGGAGGGGGTAGATCAACTATAATGGTGATCTTGGATGGATCTACCAGTAATCCTTTCTTACATACAATATTTCCTAACAGAACTCCAAATGCGGAAAATAAAATGCACTTCTTTAGATTGAAAGAAATTTGACACTACCTGCATTTATCCAACATTAGCCTTAGACATTCAATGTGATTTTTCAGCAAACTAAACACAGTCGAGTCATTGAAATATGCTTCTAGAAATTTATGCAAGAATTCTTTCAATACTTCGACCAACACCCTAGAAAAGATGGTTGGGGAATTCTTCAATCCGAATGGCATCACTGTATATTGGTAGGACCCCCATTCTATTGCAAATGTGGACTTGTGGTGATCTTCCTTGGAAATCTGAATATGATGGTATCCTCAAAATCCATCTGTAAAAGGATATACTTCCTGGCCTCCCATGTTATCTAACACTTCATCAATGAATGGTGTAGGGAAGGGGTCATGCAAACAAGCATCGTTCATATTCTTGAGATCTACTCATATCCTGATATTTCCTATCTTCTTGTCTTACACCACCATAGGGCTAATCGACTTTTATTCTTCCACAGGTTCTATAATCCCTGCTTCCAGCATTCTGTCAAGCTCATTCTTCACTTTCTCCTTGTATTTAGGGTTTAGTCTGTAATTTCTCTATTTGACTGGTCTATCATATGGATTTAAGGGAATCCTCATCTCTCCCATAGATCCCTTGATTCCCTTCATATCAATGAACTTAGTCGGAAACAAGTCTTGATACTCATGCAATATCTCAGTAATCTTGTCAATGGTGGAAACATCCCAATAATCTCTGACATTGGCAAGCTTCAGTGTCTCCTCTGTTCCAATATTTACTTTCTTGATCTTTATCGGCTTTCCAATAAATGGTAACTCAACTCCTATCCCTTCCACATCTCTCTGGCCTTCTGTTTCAGTGATGTTCACTTTCTTGGGATCATCGTCTTCATCTGTATTAATGTTGTAATAGCCTTGTAGTTTCTGGAGAGGCGCAGTCCATTCATCCTCTTCCTGTTCTAAGGGAAGGCTTGATACCTCCTCGAATACTTTCTGTCTCACAATATGTAATTCTTGTTCTACTGAAGGAAATTGACTTTCAAATAGGAATGTAGTTATAAAATTCTGAGTCATACCTTCCCAATCTTTAGTGATGAGGTGCAGCCCAACTTGGAGGTACCAATTTACAGGTATCATGTCCGGCGTGTTGATGAATTTGTGTACCCACTATTCTTGCATAATGTCACTCCAGGCCTCTTCATATCTTTGCACATGGTCCTTTGGGCATCTTTGACCTATGTAGCAAACTTCACAGCCTTCTACTTGTGTTGAGAATCGTGTTTTCATCAAAGTAGGACATTGTGTCTAGTCTGTGATATTAATTTTGTGCATCCCCCACCATCTCGCTGGTGTGGCTTTCAAGGCCTTATCCATTTCCAACAACCTCTGTTGTGTTGGTACACTTTCTTCAAAATCTGATACGAAGGCTTCTAATGGATTCATAACATCAAAGGTAGGTAGGTTACTTACTGTTGTGCCGATCCAATGAACTTCTTTGGTCAATCCAGCACATCGCCTTGTAGATACTTTGAACATCTTATTCTACCAATTCTCCAATGATTCTTCTGAGTCTGATGAGCACACATTGTCACTTTTCCATCTTAGATTCCCATCGTCTGTAGGGTTAATGTAATCCTATTGTCTGGCGGTTATCTTGTAGATGTTTTCTAGTGTATATGTGTAGTCTTCTTCTCTAATGGGCTCTGTGTATCGCTGAACTTCATCGGGATATAAAGGTCCAATGACCCTAATACCATCACCTTATAAAGTCATACGTCTCGTATTTAAGTCAACAACAATATATTTATTGAAGGCCTAGTCAATTCCCAACAACGCAGGGTAAGGGTAACTATCATCAACTATTTCAATTACTTCAAAATATACAAATGTTGTTACTCCGTCGATGTCCACAGGGACATGCTCCAATCGTCCAAATGGGCTGACAAATTGTTGATTAGCCATCCTAAGCCTGATAGGGGAATAGATCAGCTTCGATTTTCCCATCAGTGCCCAAGTTTTATTCGTCATGACATTGACCTCCGACCCTAGGTCAAGGACCACATATTCTATCTCATACTCTCATATTTGAACATTCAGATGTAATTCCTTATTTTTCCTTCTCTTCTTACCAATTTGGTGTATGCCCTATTCACTAACAGATCTATCTTTCCTTTCTTGTAGTGTTTGATTATATTTTGTAATTCTTGTACAACGCTTTCATCCCGAATCAACTTAATACAAGTATGTAAAAATTCCAAGAGCTTGCTTACCTCTTTTCCTTCCCTCGGCTAAGAAGACTGATCAAATGCGTGGGGAATTCCATAATCTCTTTCTTATGGTCTTGTATTTGATGAAGAACCTTGGTATCCTCTAAATTCTTTTCTTGCTTGCTCAAATATTTGTCTTTATTTCTTTGCATCGAAGGTTTGGATCTTCTCTATATCTTTTATGATTCATGAATCTTCTGTAGCCATCCCTTGGATCAGTCTTTCTTCTCCTGTAACAACGCCTCCTCTGGTTATAAAAATGACTCTAGGGTCTCCTCCATGAGGTTCAACATAGATCAGTTGTACTTGTGGGTTCTGCTGAGGTCCTCGTCTTTCCTGAAGCTTAGCTAGTAGCACAGGACAATCTTCTATAACATGGTCAAATGCGCTGCAGTAGCTGCAAGTGGTACAAGGGTTATGAAAATCCCTTGCAAGGTGTCTTGTTTGTGCGCAGTCATAATAGATGATCTATCCTCTGCCTCAACTCATTCCTCCTCCTTGTCCTCTTCCTCTGAATCCACCGCGAGGATTGAAGTTTCCTCTCCCAGGAGAGTTATACTGCATAGTGTTTCCTTCTTGTTGTACTTCACCTTGGATATTATATATGTCCCTTGACCTTTCATGCATGAGATCATAATCCCTACAATCCCTATCATCATGCCCTACATACTTATAGAATGTAAAGTACAAATTTGTAGGTGTCTGAACGTACTTTTGCATGTAGTAACACTCACCAGTATGATGTCTATTTCTGCATAGCTCACACCAGGGTAAGGTGACTTGCTTAAAAGGGCTTGGGGCTACCAAATCTAAGTATTCATTGAATAGAGGGAAATGTTCCTTTTCATGACCTTCTGATCGACATCTAACACACCATATTTCTTCTCTTTTATCTTTTCCCTTGTCTTTCTTCATATCTTCGAACTGCAGAGACAAACTAGTTAGTTGACTTAGGATCTGACTCATACTTGAGATGGATTCTCCCATAGGGGCTGATTCAAGATTCATGGTGATCTCCAATGCCTCAACTTGTGAAGCAATCTTCTATTGCATCAGGGGAACTCTTATGTGTGGTAAGAGGGAAGCAATGAACCATTCTTTGTTTCGTTCATTTGGGATGTGAAAAGTTAATCGACCTGTCAAGGTTTTGAATATCTAATCGAATTCCCACATAGGTTTGACCACCTTCTTCTTTATCTCTTTCAGATTTGTGATACATTGTGACTCCGACTTGGGTTTCTTGAACTCTGTAATCAACGCATTCTTGACCCGATTCAATGACTTAGGTTGTGCAAGTCCTTGGAGAAGTTTCATGTACCAGCTCAGTGAGCGATCTTTAAGCATTTTATTGAATTGGGTTCTTTTGACAGATTCATCTATGACATTTTTAATGTTCCATACAACTTTACTAAGGAACCAGTGCTAATCAGGATCTTCACATCCATCTCCCCTAAATATAGGAAGTCTCATCTCATCTACCATAGATCTTCCTAGGATTCCTGACTGAATATGTGGTGGGCTACTATGGACAATGCTCTGGACGCTCTGGTGACTGGGATTACTCTGGTTTCTTCATACTGAATCAACAAGAAGGATAATAGTACTTACTTCAATGGTCTGCATGGTTTCTGAGCGTTTAGTTCATCCTTAGTGAATATCTTTAGCTTGTCCTTTCTCTATCCTGGTGGGTTCTGAATGTTCTCCGTCCATCAGATCTTCTTCTTCTCCACTGTAGAAACCCTCCTCCCCATAGTTCTGCTTAAATAGGTTTGAAAGGTGGACTTCTTAGAACACTCTCCCATTGCATGTATATCCATATTTTGTATTGTTGTCATTGTTTGAATTTTTCAACATTATCCTTTCCGGATCCAACTAATCTATTGTATCTTCAATATGTTATTCTCATGCAACAACATCTTGAGTCTCAGCTTTAAGAATTGTAAAAAAATTCCTCTCGGTCCCTTAAAGAAATATCTCTCAGCTTGGTTGTATGACTCTACCCTGTCAAAAAAAAACTCTGTCATGTACCCTCCAATGGTACTATCGAACCGGTGATCTACTACTCATGATACGGTGTTATCAGCATTTTTGACCTTCTTGATCAACTCTGACATCCAGACCATAGGAAGTCTAGATCAGATCTCGAACTAGGTATCGGATAATCTAGCTAGCCACTCGTATATCTCTTGATGGATTCCTCCAAACA
>JASDQU011442574.1:36109-53207 GCA_032191745.1 Picea mariana | reverse complement strand
ATAGGGTCATAAAAATCATGAAAGAATACCTCTTTAAGTTGCTGATCCAACTCATTGTATTTAAGCTACTGATTGCTTTTACTTATCTCAATGCTGAATGTAGGCTGCTCAACCCTTGCCGGAGAAACATGTAGGATGGACTGCTGATCTGGGCTTTTCAACTCCTCACCTTCTTCTACATATTTGCTGCAATTCCCCTGTGTCTGCACATATGAAAGATGAAGGTTGTCCTCATCAACCTCTACAAATCTGAAACTGTCACTTGTTATCTTGTTAATTTTCTCATCATTTCCATTTTTTTTAGAAGAAACAATATGATCTTCATAAGAAGCATCTCCTGCTGTAGCACATTTCACATAACTATCTGATTTCTTATTCAACAAATTGAAATCATGACAACATTCAGGATAGAGAAGGTCTGCTTAATATATCTCTTTACAGAATAGATGAAAGGTAGCATGAAAATCAGCCAAAGAGCTGATACTTGAAAAAGGAAAAGATCGATACCAATCATGAGCAATTCCCTCTAATGAAAGACTGAAAAGTCGGATCTGAACATCCTCATGCACAACTCACAACCGATGCATGTGATCATGAAAATCCAGCAAATGTTCAGCTGGCACTTCCCAGTCTTCTCCTCGGAATTTGGGAAGACTATTTTTCCATTCATATTTAGTAGGCACTGAATTTGGGAAACCAACAATTTTTGAAAAATCACAGAACGCATACCTCTTAGCAAAGATTTGGTTCATGTCATCCCCAGTGGAGTCACCGACAGATTTTGAATAATGGAGTCGCCACTGAATTCGTCCTTCATGGATTCGCCAGATAGATGATTACAACTGAAATAATGTCCAGGCTTTGTCTATCATCAAAGCTAGATCTATGTCATCTCCCAAGGAAGCTGAGCTTCAATATCCTCTCCCCGGCAATGACGCCAATTTATTATCACTCCAGGAAACTCTCCTAGGCTGTAAGTCGGAGATGCCTGGTAACTTAATCTTTTGGGGAATATTTTCTTAATAATTGATGTGGTTTTTGGATCAAGATGAATATCTAGGGACTGGACTGTGTTTTTAAGACTGTCTAGAGATATCAAATATCACAAGGCCTTCTAGGAACGCAATCAGACAAGGTTTGATTAAATGGAAGAGAAGATAGCTATTGAACCAGATTATACTCATATAAAACAAGCACAATGGGTTTAAGAACTAAGAAATAACTTATGATTCTTAACTTAATCAATCAGTTAGTGAGATGACAGTCACATGTAGATTGAATAAGTGCCAATAAAGAAATCATTCACTCATAAGATATCAGAGAACAGAAAATAAAAATTCTGACAACACAACTGAAGGAATCTTGCAATGTTTCATATATTAAGAATAATTCTCTCTTACAGTAGCAGCATGTAGAACCCAAAATCGAACCCCCTTGGTTCATCCTCTATTCTAAGCTTTATAGCTTTACAAAAGTAGTTCTGAGATCCTGAAAACAAGGATCAAATATACTAAAGATAGTAACTCAAAATTCAGTTGCTAAAGATGTGGGATGATCCCCAAAAATGAGGTCAATCCCAGATTTTCTGATCTTTTTCTCTTGTTGACTGTTGGTGAAGTGCAGGATATCCTCCCAAGGCTAAATGATGACTCTCCAGATAAGCTAAATTCGAATCTGCTGAGGTGGCAAAGTGTCCTGATTTTCTGTCTTGGTTAAAGATATCGAACACCTTTGAAACACCTCCTTTTTCCACAATCTGTCAAAACTAACTGTTGGATTTGCTTTGATAATTCATCAGATATTCATTCGAAATGATTGCAACCCTTTTCAACTCGAAAAAACTTGATCTGTGTAAAAACTTGATTTTTCTGAACATGACAGGCTTTCAGTGGTTACTTGAAAATCTTCTGGGTGAATTAACTACCGAAAGCGCAACTTTTGGTGGTTAATGAACAGTCGTCTTGTTCGCCTAAACCACCGAAAAGGAAGGTTTTCCAGAAATAATATGCTTTGGGAAAAATCAATTTTCTCAGCCGTGGAATGTCCATTTTGCATGCTCCAATAGTCGATCGACATCTACAGATCATAAGATTTCCAATGGTACAATCAGATTTGGTTTTGGAGCTAGGGAATCTAGAAAAATTTTCCTTACAATATTAGGCATCGTTCTTTCAAAAATGCCAGCGCATTTTTTATCGTTAACAGAGCGCAACTTCCTTATAGTTAGGAACAAATTCCTCCAAATAACCCAAGTACATCCATATATCCAAATCATACGTTCAAATGTTTCACATATGCATTCAATCCAATTACATATACATTCAACCCCATATATACCCCCCATTGGGTCATAACATAAGTACCCCCATTCGAAAAACTATCGTAAAAGATTTGTGGCTAAATCTTTTGCATGTGATGAAACCATGTAATCGAGTTACTTATATTTATGCTCTCATACAATATGATTATTCATCCATCCATATTTAGTTATTTTCAATGTCATTCTTTGATAGCTTCCTTTTCTTTGATTCCTTAAATATTTGATAATATCTTGTCGCATAATTGTTCCTTGATGCCCTATTCCATTAATATCCTTGACTTTACCATCTTCTTCCTTGGTAACATTAATGTGGAACCAAATCTCATGGAGTAAAAGAGTAAAATCTCTCTTTAACTCTTCTATCAAAAATAATTTTCATCTTATTTTGATATTCATGGAATCTCTCATTCACTTGTTCTTTGGTCTATTGCACCTTAATTATATGATAAACTCTTCTAATAAGATCATTAAGCTATTCATTTGCATCTTGTATTAATATTAATATTAAAATGGTAATATTAAATCAAATAAATTTATTTATTATTATTTTTTTTTAAATAAATATTGTTCCTCACACTTGCGACGACAACTTAAATAGCTACAACAGTTTTGCAATATAAACAACAAGAAATTTTATCGCAAGTGTGATGACAACTTAAACAGCTGTGACAGTTTTGTTATGCAAACAACGAAAAGTTGTCATCGCACTTGCGATGACAACTTAAATAGCTGTGACAGTTTTTCTATGTAAACAACGAAAAGTTGTCATCGCACTTGCTATGACAACTTAAATAGCTGCGACAATTTTGCTATATGTAAACAACGAAAAGTTGTCATCGCACTTGAGATGACAACTTAAATAGATGCGACACTTTTGCTATGTAAACAACGAAAAATTATCTTCACAATTGCGAAGACAACTTAAATAGCTGCGACATTTTTGCTATGTAAACAACGAAAGTTGTCATCGTAAGGGTCGTCGTAATTGAGACAAAATGTTGGTTTCACATTTTTGCCTAAATTGTCGTATTAGCGACAATATTTCTTTTCTGTCACAATTTTGATAAGTTACCTAGGGGCGTCGCTCTTGCGACGTTTATTCAATTTCGTCGCAATTTCCATGTCACACAAAACGATGTTTCAGAGAGTCCATATTCGTTGCAAATTCCACGACATAACATTGCAAGAGCATCGAAATAGCCGTCGCAAAATGACCCAAATTTGCTAGTGACTTTTTGAGTCGGACATTCCTATGTCATTTGTACTTGGTGATACTTTGTCTTCACATCATCTCTTGGTGTATGTTTAGTGTCTATTGATGGGGGATACATTAAGGCCCCCCTTAGATGAATATGTTCCTATCAACTTTAACAAATTATCTAGGAGAGGGATATAGAAACCAGCTAGTACCTTGGAGCTTTCAATCCTTAATGGAAGGTCTCCTCAAGATTAACAATGGGTTATCATCATTTAATCTTGGTCAATTTATTCTATGATTGTTCAACATTAGATCCTCTACTCACACTCGCTATATTTTACTAGGTACCTTGGGGTCCATATTTCTCATCGGTGGGTCCCCTTGTGTTTGTTAATGGTATACATCGATGACTAGTAATCAGGAAGTGTCTAGCATGCTCAACATTATTTCATATATTTTCTTGTTGTAGATTCATACCATCAGGGTTTGGGACAAATACCTTGGGATTGAGGACACATCATTCCTTTACAACATCCCCTTCCAAGTTGTGATGGAGTATATCACTTGTATCTGATTACTTTGAGCACTTCGGGGCACTTTCCTTAGTGATATTTGTCTTCCTAATGTACATTTTGTGACATAGGTCCACATTGTATTTTCTTGTGACTATGATCTTATTGATGTCATGGATCCACCGTGTATTCTTTCATTGTCATGGTCTTATATTTCATGTCATAGATATGTAGTGTATTGTTTGATGGCCATGCTTTGATACTCTTTGGAGTCTAGGTATGCCTACCTTGGGGATGGTCCATATATGCTTATCCTTGGTTTTTTATTATAGGCAATATTTTACCTCTGGACCTCTTTTCTTGATCCAGGTGGATATCGGTGGCCATCCACCTATTCCACTGTCTTGAAAAACAGTTTTCCACCTTCGTAGTTTTTTGGGTTCCAAACTTCTGGGGTCATTTTGAGGCCCTAAAAGACTTTTTTGGGGGATTTTGGGTCCGAGCGACTAGCATAGGCACTAAAATAGACTAGTCAAAAATCGTTCTTCTTGGTTATACCTTTCCAATGGTGTATCGAGTGCCCCAAATGGAGATTGTATGCAAAATTTACGCCCCTGAGAAGTTGATGTATCAACTACCCCCATCGGGGCCCGCAAACCTATTAGATTTTCATCTTTCAAGGTTAGGGTTTTGGATTTTTATTTATGTTAAAAAGGCCTTTAGAGCCTCATTGTAAATTATCTTCTTGCGATAAGCTGTCACCATTCTAGCGAATCTTTTACTATGTATTTTTACAGTCTTTGTACATCTCTTTCATTAATAGAAATCATGTATTACTGTATTTCTCTGTTTTTGGAAATATTTATGTGCATTTCATTGTAATATATATGATTTCATTTCATTCTCAAAAATAATCCAGATCAGTGGTATCAGAGCAGGTTGCTCTTGATCATTTTTCAGTGCATGTCCCCGACAAGGTCTGAGTATAGCAAGTTGGGTCTCGAGCTTGTCTCTCTTGAGGAAAAGCACTCTCGCAGACCCAAGAAACCCTCCATGGAAGAAGAAAAGAAAAATGATGGGGAAGAATATTCTATTCATCTGTTGCTTGAGAAAGCTCTCACGCGACAGAGGGATGAAATGGTGGAGAATTTTTCCCACATCCTTCAATGCCTGTCGATAGCAGCAAGCACATCTTCATCAAGCATCCACTTTGGAAGCACCTCGCCTTTCAAGGTACAAGTTAATTTTGATATTCCCATATTTGAAGGACAGATAGATGTGGATGCCCTAGAAAAATGGTTAAATCTACTAGAAGGTTATTTCTTTGTTCATAATTTCTCCAACGGGGAAAAGATCACCTTCACATTCCTTAAGGCTCTCCACCATGTCAAACATTGGTGGGAAACTTATTGGGAGAAAATTTCCACAGAGGTGTCCGGAATATATGGGGCAGATCCCACTTGGGATTTTTTTGTGGATGCGGTAAAGGAACAATATTACCCTTTTGGCAACTATGAGGACCAGTACATGAGATGGACCACATTGCGGTAAGAAAGGGGCCAAGCAGTTTCGAAGTTCACCAGTACCTTCCATACCTTGTGCACCAAGATAGGTATCAAAGACTCCGAACGAAATTTGGTTATGAAATATCGTGGGGCCCTACACAGATACATCCAAACTAAAATTGTTTTTCTGGAAATCTCATCACTCAGTGTTGCTTATCGATATGTTGTTAAAATCAGGGATGATTTTAAGGATGGAAAATTATTTTAAAATGTAGAAACCTTAGCGAATATTACTTATCCTTCATATGCCAACTATAAATGTTTGGCGATATTTTTGTAAGAATATTCAAATTTCTAAGGATTTTATATAGTTTTTATAAAATTTTGGTGATTTTTAAGGTAAAATAATTTTATCTTATAGAATTTGGGCAAATCATTTTTAAAATAACGAATCTCGTTTTTGGAAAAACCATGGAAAATTAGCCCATGAGCGAAATTTAGCCCCTAAAATCATCCATGGTTAAAATCGAACAAAACTTTAAGAACCGAAACAAATGGGAGTTCGGGTCTACAAATCCGCAACAACAAAAATATGATAAATACAACCCTAACAAACTAATACAAGAGGCTCCCCAGGCTCAGAAAATAATCAAAAATGAAATTTCTCGGAATTGAGTGAAACTAATTCCATTGTGACCAGTTCGTCGCGCTGATTCCGACCATATATTTACTTTCTCAAACAGGCTCCATATGTGAGAGTTATCGCACTCTGACCATTTTTTGAAACAACTAAAAAGTCAAAGGTTAACTTGCAAAAAGTCAGCATGATGTCACCAAAGCTATCTCATGATGTTGACATGGCAGAGACAAGTGGCGACATGTGACTGGGTAGATGATGCAGACTTGGACCAATGGAAAAGTGACACTTGTCAATATTCGAGAAAATGTGGTGGTACCACGTGGCCCAGCCATGGGTAGCCACATGGCACCTAGTCAACAGTTGTGTGGCAAGTTTCAATAATTTTGGGGTCTATGGGTTTTGAACCCATGACCTATGACCAAGCATAAACTTTGGAAAAGTTCCAACAACCAACGTGCCATGTGTGAAGCTTGTTTATACAAGCCACAATAAAATTATTTAAGTTGTAATATATGTGTAATGGAGGAGGAAGGGGGTTGGGGCTAAACCCCAGCCCATGGACTTATCCACCCATGCAACCACAACACAGGATTTTAGGCACTCCACTATACGCGTGGGGTTTGGATAGGGCCTATCCCTTCAACCTTGGTGCATCCATATAACCACAAGCATGGTTCAGGGGCCTGTCCCTTAGGGCGCGGATCATTCTAGGCCTAGGTTCCATGTAGAGCACACCAAAACTGGGGGCTAGCGCAACTAGAGGTCCAGCGCATGCCCAAAGGGCTCGGGCTTGGCCATATGTACACATATGACCATGTAAAGAGGGAACACGCCTGATTTTGGGGGCTTAGACCTTATATTAAAGTTTGAAAGTGGGTTTGTTTTTACCCTTTTATTGGATTTTTATTTAATTTATGCCTGTAATAAGAGAATTCATGACCAAAAATTGGTTTTTTTTAGGATATCTTGGCCATTTGGAGGGGGATTTGATCCGAGAAAGAGGACAAATCTTCAGGGGAAGTTGGGATTCCTCATATGAGCCTGAAAACTATATAAACTAGGATTTTTTAAGCTTGAGGGAGACTTTTTTATGCAGGTATTTGAAGGAGTAGCTTGTAATTTTTGGCCTTTTTCTCATGTTTTGAAAGGCATATTTGCCATGATTTTGAGAGGAATTTGATGCGAGGTTTTGCACATCAGATTTGAAACATGTTATGTAACAGCAAAGAGTCATTGTAAGGGAACTTGAGCATTTTAAAGAGCAATAAAGAGGTCCTCCACTTGGAAGTGGGCCCAGAGACGTAGCCAACGATTGGTGAACTCCATTAACAAGTTCTTGTCTCTATTCCTCTTTATGTTTTGTTGTTCTCTTATCTTAATTTGTAGCATGATTATCAATGGATGATCTCTTTAATCATTAATAAGCATCAAGTAAAACTCACATTTTAATATTTCGCAACTAGTTAATGAGTTTATGTATTTCGCATTCTTATCAATCTGATGCATAAAGTATATTAAACTAACTTGCAATTTATCAGTAATACCTTCATTTTTGAATCAAGTTCATGGTATCATAGAATTTGGTTTTGAAGTTTTGACAAGAATTGAAAGCATTGGATGCTCACCAGAGAAAAACTCGAGCAAGGAGAATGCCAACTTGAGGCTCTTAATACAAAGATTCAAAGGAGACCGCATAAACAAGAGATGTATTCACCGAGAAAACTAGGTCCTTTTGCATCTGAGGACGATTTCTTTGAGTTATTTCAATTAATGAAAGCCATGGTAGAGGAACTTTACCATGAAAGAGGACACCGAAGGAATCCAAAAGTTGAAGAAGGTGAATCTTCAGTAAGAGAAGAAGGAGGAGTTGGAGGTGGTGGACCTTCAGAACCTTCTTCTCCTTCATCCTCATCATCTACAAGTGAAGCAAGTGTACATCCCTACAAGGATAAGAAACCTAAAAAAACTCATCATTCTTCTGATATGCCTTTATTAAAGTTATATGTAAAGTTTCAATTACCCACTTATGATGGTGAATTAGATGCAGAAAAGCTGGATATTTGGGTGAGGCAGTTAGAAGTCTATTGCAGGATACAAAGGATTGTTGATGATGAAACAAATATCCAACTTGCAAGTCTCAAATTGGGAGGAACAACTCTCATATGGTGGGAAAGAAAAACTAAGGATGATCTCAATAAAAATGGTAAAAAAATCTCTTCCTAGAATGATTTTATCACTGCTTTGAAGAAACAATTATATCCATTAGCATACATGCAACAAGAAATGATGAATTGGAAAGTTTTAAGGCAAGATAAAGGTCAAAGTGTACAAGAATATACTCAAATATTTCGTAAGAAAGAATTAAATTTTGGTATTCCTTTATATACACAAGAGACACTCCTAAAGTATATTGGTGGTTTACATTCTTATCTCAAGCATACTATTCTTATGCTAAATCCATCTAACTTTGATGAAGTATGTGTACAAGACATTCACATTGAATCAAGTAAAGGGAATGTTGGTGATAGTGTTTCTACAGATACTTGGCAAAGAAAGGATTTAGGGAAAAGGAAAGAGAAAGAGAAGAGGACAACCATAACAAGAAAGGAGAAGCCTACTTGCAAGCATTGCAAGAAGGTAGGCCATGATGAAGATCATTGTTGGATATTGCATCCTGAAATGAAGCCAAAGAAGTATGCTAACCAAGTAAGGAAGAATACCACAGCTGCGATAATTAAAGTGGATCTTGGATCAGATTCTGGTGATGAGACAAAGGTTGTAGCTATGGGAATCCGAGGTATAAATTTTGTTGTAAGTACTAGCTCTTATAAATCAGTTGTTGTAAATGATGAGTGTAAAAGGAGTGAACTTTTCCACATAAGGATCATAACAAATAATGTTAAAATTGATACTCTTGTAGACAGTGGATCACGAGCCAATCTAATCAGTGAAGAGGTTGTAAATAACTTGGGACTTGAAACAAAGCCACACCCTAGACCATATCCATTGGGGTGGATATGTGGTGATAATAATTTACAAGTAACCAAGCAATGTAAAATCAAGTTTGCAATGACTTCTAATTATGTTGATGAAGTAGAGCTTGATATAGTGCAACTAGACATATGTGGAATTGTACTGGGAATACCATACCTTTATGATAGGAAATCCATATTCTACAGGGAGGAAAATAAATATTGCTTCAAGAAAGATGGGAAGGAGTACATTGTTCGTGCTCATTGCATGAAAACTGATAGATCTTTTGCAGCTACAAGGAAGTTAAAAAGAATGGTAAATGCAAGCAAAATTTTAACACTTATGTCTATAACAAAACAAGAAGTTTGTGATGCTAAACATGAGATGAGTCCATATGTTTCTAACAGTCATGAAGTGTCACCGGAGGTACATCATGAGGTTCAACTGCATAATTTGATTATTGTTCATGTTCAAAAGGGGAAGCATGTTGTTTCATTCTCATTAGCATGTCTACTATTTTTTATTAGTTTGTTGCTATTCAGTGGTGTATGGCTACTAACTGCGACAAATAATGTAGATGATTGTGCAATTGGTGATTACTTTGGTAAACAATGGTATCTCATTTTTCATGTTTGTTGTGATTAGTCAGGTGATCATTGTCCCAGAAGAGAGGATGGATGATACAGGACAAGTGGGGAGGTAGTACCCTCACTTCTTACCTGAGTAAAAGAAGACTTCGGGTGGTCCAAAAGCTTCCAAAATGGAGAGGAATGATCCAAGAGGCTCCCCAGGCTCAGAAAATGCTCAAAAATGAAAGTTCTCGGAATTGAGTGAAACCAATTCCATTGTGACCGGCTTGTCGCGCTGATTCCATCCATATATTTACTTTCTCAAACGAGCTTTGTATGCAAGAGTTATCACACTCTGACCGTTTTCTCAAACAACAAAAACGTCAAAGGTCAATTGGAAAAAATTCAATGATGATGTCACCAAAACTATCTCATGATGCTAATGTGGAAGATACAAGTGGCAACATGTGACTGGATAGATGATCCAAACTTGGACCAATGGCAGAGTGGCAATTGTCAATATTCGGGCAAATGTGGTGGTGCCACGTGGCCCAGGCATGGCTAGCCATGTGGCACCCAGTCAGCAGTTGTGTGGCAATTTTCAAAAATTTTGTAATCCATGGGTTTTGAACCCACGACCTATGACCGAGCACAAACTTTGGGAAAGTTCCAACAACAACGCGCCATGTGTGAAGCTTGTTTATACAAGCCACAATAAATGTATTTAAGTTGTAATATATGTGTAATGGAGGAGGAAGGGATCTAGGGATAAGCCCTAGTTGTTACCAGATAAATCGATAGGTGCGGACACTAATAGATCTCCCTAGATCCACCTAGATCTAGAATAAAATAGGACAGGACACGACTCTTTCCCTAAGTTGCAATCATTGAATCTACTACTAAGAAGGAATGAGTGACATACCTTTATATCACTTCCTTAGGTCTTTGTTGTTCCCTCTTCGCTCCGGTGCTCTTGTGAAATCAGGTCCAAGACAACAAAAACCAACAAAAGTAAAGATAGCTAAGTATATTCAATGTCAACCTATGCATATGATCAAGAAGTTATGCAATAAAATAAGAGTGATTTTATGGGAAAGGGACATGTCGTTGTATTATATTAAATGAAAGTAGAAGATACAACCAGATCGCCTTGATGTCGCAAGCTTCCTTTCAGTGACCCTTGGTTCCAACACACACACTTGCTCTACATTTTCATGAAGAAGATCCAATACAACTTGATAGACCAAATAGAGTCTTCAAGCTTCTATCCAAATATAGTTCTTCACACAATTCCTTCACCAATTCTTCATTCAATCTTGCTTAACCTTTTCCATGAGAAACCTTTCAATATATAGGAGAATGAGAGATGGTTAAATGGATGAGGATGATCCCACTAAATCTGAGAATTCAGTAGGATGCCAACCATGCGAATGCCAACTCATTTTCTAGAAGATTCCCTTCTAGAACCTTCGTGACCTCTTCTCTTTTCCAATCTTTGAAACAGGTTTGCACCCTACCTATAGAGAAGACTACAAATAGTTCTCACCCTAAGTTTGGGTTGCCTGCGAGAATGAAGAATTTTTGCACCCTGTAATACAGGCAGCCTACGAACTCATCTTAAAAATGTGTTTTTTGGAAGAAGACAGCAGTCACTTTTCTCAGGAAAAATTTCCTTGTGGGAGCATGAGTACATCACTTGTAGAGACATCACCAGAGTGACCAAAATCATGTGTAACGCTAGCCCGTGGACATATCCACCCATGTGACCACAACAAAGGATGTTAGGCGCTCCACTATATGCATGGGGTTTGGATAGGGCCTAGCCCTTGAACCTCAGCGCATCCATATAACCACAAGCACAATTCGGGGGCCTATCCCTTAGGGCACGGATCATTCTAGGCTGAGGTTCCAAGCAGAGTGCACCAAAACTGGGGGCTAGCACAACTAGAGGGCCAGAACGCAGCCCAAAGGGATGGTGCTTGGCCATATGTATGCATATGACCATGTAAAGAGGGCACGCACCTGAGTTTGGGGGCTTATCCCTTATATTAAAGTTGGAAAGTGGGTTTTGTTTTACCCTTTTATTGGATTTTTATTTAATTTATGCCTGTAATAAGAGATTTAATGACCTGAAATTGGTTTTTTGAGGATATCTTGGCCATTTGGAGGGGGATTTGATCCCAGAAAGAGGTCAGATCTTCAGGGGAAGTTGAGCTTCCTCATATGAACCTGAAAAATATATAAACCAGGCTTTTCTAAGGTTGAGGGAGACTTTTTGATGAAAGGATTTGAAGGAGTAGCTTGTAATTTTTGGCCTTTTCTCATGTTTTGAGAGGCATATTTGTCATGATTTTGAGAGGAATTTGATGGGGCATGTATAAATCTAAGCAAGGAGGTCTTGCACAACATATCTAAAGCATGTTATGTAACAGGAAAGAGCCATTGTAAGGGAACTTGAGCATTTTAAAGAGTAATAAAGAGGTCCTCCACTTGGAAGCGAGCTCGAAGACGTAGCCAATGATTGGTGAAATTCGTTAACAAGTTCTTGTCTTTATTTCTCTTTATGTTTTGATGTTCTCTTCTCTTAATTTGAAGCATGATTATTAGTGGCTGATCTATTTAATCATTAATAAGAATCAAGTAAAAGTGACATTTTAATATACCACAACTAGTTAATGAGTTTATGTATTTCGCATTCTTATCGATTTGATGCATAAAGTACATTAAACTAACTTGAAATTTATCAGTAATACCTTCATTTTTGGATCCCAAACAACCTCCTGAAAACCATTCCAAGCCAGAGGAAAAGACGGGTCACGGAAAGACGAAGAAGGACACTAGAAAATGGTGTGATTTCCACAAAATGCCCTGGCACAACACCGATGAATGTCGCTCAAGACATTCATTGGTGGCTGAGATCAAAGACAATGAGCCAAACCCTGATTTAGTATTTGATTCAGAAAATACTGATAGAAGACAGATCATCGATGTAGACCCCACTACTATTTTCGCGACCATAACAATTCAACCAGAAGAACCAACAGATCCTGAAGAGGGGGAACACTTTTTTCATTCACAGATGCGAGTGAAGGGGACCCCGCTGCATTTTATTTTTGATAGAGGAATCCAGAAGAACCTCATCTCAGCAGAGGTTTTCAAATAGTTGGGATTGTCAAAAACACCACACCCACAACCATACAACATCGGGTAGCTTCACTAGGGACGATATCTTCACGTCAGCCAACAATGTAGGTTTTCATACGACATCCATCCCTTCAATAATAAGGTATTATGTGATGTTTCCCCGCTAGATGTCTGTGATGTTGCCCCGCTGGATGTCTGTGATGTTATCTTAGGCCATCCATATATGTGGAAGCACCATGCGATTTATGAGTCTTGACCCTGTAGTGTCATTGTTACTCTGGGGGGTCATCTCTACAGGATACCAGAGGTAGTTCCAACTATTTTCCCACCTAAAAAATGTCGCAAGGTAGTATCTCATACTACCAAATTCAACTTCTTCACAATTTATTCGAAAGGTGAACAAAAGGATACTGCAACCACTACAGCCTCAACCCAAGCACCTTCTATTCAATAGAAGCAAGCTGAAAATACTGCAACAAAGTGCTAAGATTCCTTCTGCACATAGACATATCATGTAGCCCAACTGGTCGAATAGATTCAACCCCACCAACAACAGGTTTGTGACAGCCTTCCACAGCGCAACATCTCCAGCAAGGCAAGCAGCGCACCAAGATTCACATTCAACAAATGCTTCCCCCTCTCCCCTGGGAACTCAACGCAATGGCGACCATTGCTTCCTAAGGAGGGAGGATTGATCTAGGTGGATATCAGTGGCCACCCACCTATTCCACTTGCTCGAAAAATTGTTTTCCACCTTGGCAGTTTTTCGTCAGTTTTGTGGATATTGATGGCCACCCACCTATTCCACTGGCTCGAAAAATTGTTTTCCACCTTGGCAGTTTTTCGGCATTTTTTTGAATATCGATGGCCACCCACCTATTCAACTGGCTCAAAAAAATGTTTTCCACCTTGGTAGTTTTTTGGGTTCCAAACTTCTCGGGTCATTTTGAGGCCCTAAACGATGTTTTTTGGGCATTTGGGGTCCAAGCGATTGTTGGAGGCACTAGCCTGGACCAGTCGAAAATCATTCTTCTCGGTTAGACCTTTACAACAGTGTATCGAGCAACCCAAACAAAGATTCTATGCAAATGTTACGCCCCTGGGAAGTTGACATATCAACTACCCCCATCGGGGCCCACAAACCTTTTGGCTTTTCATCTTTCAAGGTTAGGGTTTTGGATTTTTCTTTATGTTAAAAAGTCCTTTAGAGTCTCATTGTAAATCATCTTCTTGCGAATGCAAGTAGCCGTCATATCTCTTCTCAGAGATAATTTTCCACCATTCTAGTGAGTCTTTCACTCTGTATTTTTACAGTCTCTGTACACTTATTTCATTAATATAAATCATGTATTAGTGTATTTATTTTTTTCTCACAATATTTATGTGTATTTCATTGTAATATCTCTTCTTTCATTTCATTCTCAAAAATAATCTGGATCATTTCTATCTCCTCACATTGCCTCACATGGATACTATTTTACTGTAATTTTTTTGGTCATCCATTCTTTTCTTGACCTGACACATTAGGGAGCATATTTTATATCCTTAATTTCCACCCTACATGGTCAAAAAAAAAAGTATAAGATGAAAGTATGTTGTATTACTGAGGGGGATTGAATCAGCAATGTGCAATTTATACTTCTTTTAACGACAAGTGTATATTATTTTAACTTTTTCAACAATTTTCATCAGTTAATCATCAATATATTATTGCATCATAAACATTAACATCCATCAATTCATAATGAAAAATAATAGACACATCCACACAATACACAATACACCAGTATTTTATGTGGAAACCCAATGTGGGAGAAAACCACATAATGATTTTCTTATATGTCAAAGAATCGCATTCAAGGAAGCACCAAATTCCAATTATTTAGCTCCAACCAAAAGGAGGGTCCAACCCCCTAGTTTCTCAATATCCAACCCAAGGGAAGCTCCAAATCCCCAATTCTATATCTCCAACCCCATAATTCCCAGGCTCCAACCTGAAGGAAAATCCAACTCCCTGGTTCTTTGTATTCAACCCAAAGGTGGCTACAATCACCTATCCTTGCCCTGTCCAATTTCCTTGAAATATAAATTCCAAATGTAGACAACTTGTCATTGTAACTGAATCAACTCTCTCATTGCCACAATTGTCACTAAAAACCTATCATACCCTATACCATTTGTCATACTCTCTCACTGTCACAATTGTCACCAAAATCCTATCATAACCTGTACCAATTGTCATACTCTCTCACTGTCACAATTGTCCCTAAAAACATGTCATACAATTGTCACTAAAATCTTCTAGAAGGTTATTTCTCTATCCAAAATTTTTTTTGATAGGGAAAAGATCACTTTTGAGCTCCTTAACATTGTCCCCCATGTCAAAAATTGGTGGGAAACTTACTGTGAGCAAAATTCCATAGAGGATTATGGAATGTTTGAGGTTGAACCCACAAGGGATTTTTTTATGGATGATGTTAAGGAACAATATTTACATGTTGGAAACTATAGCAACTAGTACATGAGATGGGCCACACTACGTCAAGAGAGGGATCAAATAGTGTCGGAGTTCACAAATACCATCCATACGTTAATACTCTGAGTGGCATCTAGTTCTAAAATAGTGTGGGTGTATACATAGGTACATCCAAACAAAAATGGAGTTTTTGGTTATCTTGTCAGTGGGAGCTGCTTATCGATATGTTATAAAAATCGAGCAGAAATTTAAGTAGTGGAATAAGAAGGATTTTGGGTCTGCAAATCCGCAACAACCAAAGTATGGTAAAGTTGGTCCTAACTCACAAAAAAACCAACCTCAAGACAACCATTCCAAGCCACGGGAAAATAAGGGTAATGGGAAGATGAAGGACATTGTAAAGTGGTGCAACTTCCAAAAACTTCCTTGGCACAACACCAATGAATGTCACTCGAAACAATCATTGGTGATCGAGCTCAAAGAAAAAATTCGAGACTCAACTCGGACTCTGATTTAGAAAATAATAAAAGGAAACATATCATTGATGTAGAACCCACTACTACAATCATGACCACAACAATCCAATTGAAAGAACCAAAGGATTATGGGGAGGGGGGACACCTATTCCATTCATAGATGTGGGTGAAGGGGACCCCACTACATTTCATTGTTGATGTAGGAATCTAGAAGAACCTAATCTTAGAAGAGGTTGTCAAGAAGTTTGAATTTCCGACAACACTACACCTGCAACCATACAACATCTGGTGGCTTCACCAAGGATAAGATCTTAGCGTTATCCAACAATTTCACTTGTCCTACGACATCAAGCCCTTCAAGGATGAGGTATTTTGTGATGTTGTCCCACTGGAAGTATGTGATGTTCTATTAGTCCAGTCGTATATGTGGAAGTGTCATGTTATTTATGAGTCTCAACCCAATAATGTCATTGTTACTCTAGGGGTCATCTCTATAGGGTACCAAAGGTTGTTTCAACTATTGTCCTGGAAAAATAGTGCCCCAAAATAATCTCTCTTACAACAAAGTTTATCCTCTTCACAATTTGGTCAAAAGTTGAACAAAAGGACACTACAACGATTGTAGACTCAACCCAAGATATTTATATCCAATAGAAGTCAATTGAAAAGATTGTTGAAGAGAAAAAACATATTTTTTCTTCACCTAAGAGGGTGCCTCCCCACTACCCAGACAAGCCAAGATATAACAAAGCTATTCAAATCTCTATTTTCCAAAGCCCTTTTTAGGAGTGGTTGGTGTTCCAACATTTATCCCCCATTTATATAGCTCCTTGTGTTGCATCTTCACCGACAGAGCCCTCCCACACTCATACCACGGAAAATTATGCAGCCAGATTAGTGGAATGGATCCAAACCCTCCAACAACAAGTTGATGACACCCTTCATTAAGCTAATTCCAAGTATAAGATGGAAATCTTCTTCAACAAGGAAACCAACTCACCAAGGTTCAGATTCAATAAAATCTTCCCCATATCCGACAGGAACTTAACACAATGGGTACCATTACTTCCTAGAGGGGAGGAATGATCCATGTGGATATTGATGGCCACCCACCTATTCCATTGGCTCAAAATACATTTTTCCACCTTCACAGTTTTTCTACAGTTTTTTGGGGCATTTTGAGGCCCTAAACAATGTTTTTTTGACATTTCGGGGTTTAGGTGATATCCATGGACTTTGACATGGGCCCTCTAAAAATGTGTACTTCTTGTCTAGACCTTTCCAA
>JASDQU011442574.1:0-10105 GCA_032191745.1 Picea mariana | reverse complement strand
AATTTTCCACTACTCTTTGGAAGGATGATTGTATATTCATTATTGTATGCACTTTTTCTAAAAGGGCCACATTTATACCTTGCAACATAACTATAGATACCTACAAAGATGTTAAGTTGTTATTAACTTTAATTGGATAATAAATGGTTTAAACCTCAAGAAAAATCATAAGATTTAATATATTTAGTATGGTCCTCAAACCATTTTGTAGCGAATTGGAGAAAATGCATCATGATTGGATCTTCCTTCTTAGCTTGGTATAAATGACATTTTGAACATGTGCCAACTCAAGCTTTATGAGACATCACACTTAGAGGATGGATTTTCTCTCATCATAAGGGTACCTTTCCAAATTTCAACCTTATTTGGATGAAAATACGTTTCTTGATATCCACACATGCACCACAAGAAATAATCCACTACCACATTTTGAGTTTCTCACAAAGGTTCACTGTCAATTGAAGATGAGCAAAAATGTCAATAAACATTTAAGTGGCATTTCCCACATATATAATGTAAATTAGAGACACTTTCCTCTAACGATATGAAAAGTTGTCATGATTGAAAATGATATGAAGAGTTGGCATGATTGAAAATGATATGAAGAGTTGGCATGACTGCCATACATGACTGAAAATTATATGAAGAGTTGTCACGACTTCTTTATGCTTTCATAACATACTAACATTATCCTTGTCCATGCACTCAAACAATTCATAGCTATAAGTTGGAGAGAAACATTCCTAGATGCTTTTTGTAGGCTTGGAAGGAGAATTCCATGTCATTCTAGAGGTATGTGTTGACAAAAGGGGCTACAGACTAGTTCATTGGATGTTTTCATGATTGAGCCCTAGGATAGTCCTTCAATGGTATAATAAACCTTCACCAATACTTCATTGAATACATTCTATATCTTGGCTAGGAGGGTCTCTAACACCTGGGTGACAACTGAAAAGCAAGGGGTCTTAAACACATCCATGTGTTGTGTCGAGGATAGTTTTAAATAATTTCACAACAAGAAACACAGAGTATGGAAGAGATACACAATCCCAATTTTACCACAATAGTAACCCAAGCCAAATCACAAGCAACCAAGAGTTCTCCAATTCAAATGAAATATCGATATGGGTTCCTACCTTAAACACATATACAAACAAGATATAGACCAAATGTGCCTCAAACTCCCGACTCCAACAACCCATAGAATCCAAACAAGCTCAATGAGGAGTAACAAGACCATACTCGAGGCTTCTATTAATTGTGGCCTGCTTTTGTGCGCATTCGTTGCTTTTTGTTGAACCAACTTGATATGTCACTTGGTCTCTCTACATCACAAATATGAGTTGATCAATCTGCCCCTTATAATACGAGTTGATCAATCTGCCATTTAAGAAGAATGCATATTTTTTTTTTGCCTTTTGTCATCCTTGTATCCTACACAATTATCATTACTAGAATTGAAAGGGGCATTCTTCTTAACTACGCACTCATTCGATGGACTACAGGTACAACCAAATAGGTATTTGTTAGAATTGATTTCGTCAAGCGAGGAAAGTTGAGGTAGACAGATAGAAACTAGAGGTGAGAAGATTAGAAGAAAATTCCATAGATGCATGGATTTTTTTCTTACGGAAGGAGGGTCCTGCTCTTATGATGCTGAGAGCATAGACGACATCGAGGTGCCCTTGAGGTACAAACATTTAGTGAAACGATGGGTACCCAAGGACCTTCCTCAATTAAACACTGATTTTTGTCTGGACGAGAGGATATATCACATTGCTCCATCATCATTACATGGATTGGGGATATTTTCCATGGATGGCATAAAGGTTTTTGACGACGGAATAACTAAATTGATGGAGAATGTCAGCCCTTATTACAATTATAGAGATTGGATGAAGCTAGTCCAATATACATGAGGTATGTGGATATACAGAGTGGCTGCAAATTATATACAACTAAGAGACAACGATAGAAACAAACGAGGGTTTATGTATATTGATGGAAGGCCAATGGCATCGGGCAATATTGAGGGGTTTATAAATAGTACATGACCCGTGACAACAAATAAGAAACCCAATTGCATATTTGAGGGGCGAGAACGAAACCATGTATTCGTATGCACAATAAAATCAATACTGGAGTTGTTGATTGATTACAACTTGAATCGAATAAATGCAGACATTTCTATTATGGGGGCAGTAATTTGAAATCTATTATGTTTACTTATCATGATGTGATGTGGTACAGTTTGTAAATTTGTATTCCCATTGTTTGTAAATTTATCGTTGTTCATGATGTTTATTTGTTATGGATTTCTAACACCTAAATCTTATGCACATCATACTCTTAGTATTTTCTTGAGTCGTTTCATTTATTATAGATTTCTAACGCCTAATTCTTGGTAGGATGATCGTGGAAAAGCACCAACTGACCCCTCAAAACAGGTAAATTACACGCAATGCACTTCACCATAATGCACATCATACTCTGTGAGTTTTCATGAGTCATTTCATTTGTTATGGATTTCTAACACCTAAATCTTTGCAGGATGATCATGGAAAATCTCCAGCCCCCCTAGAACAGGCATATGATTAACATTTTCGAATTACATTTAATGTGAAATTTACTATTTGTTTATATAATTGAAAATAACTTTTCTTTATTGAAATATGTAGTCCATGGGCCATGGTTGTGATGATTGGGTCGATGAAGACGTGTTGGATGACCCCAACATAATGGTAACAATCAAGAAAATCATCAGAAAAATGAACAGAGAAATCCTTCGCTTGATTGTAAGTAAATGTCAAAATCAAGAAACTAAAGAAAGGATAGAGCAGTTGAAGGAAGACCTTAAAAAATATAAGGTAATACCCATATCTTAAAGTGATTTTGTTTTGGTCGTAGGTTCAATTATGAATGTTTCATTCTTATAAATTTTACATTTTCTAATCAAAAAAATTTTTCTTTCTTATATAGGATTTTTTGGCTCTGATTCAGTCGACTCCTACAGTAGATGTTGGTAGTAGTCATGTTGCAGAGAGTGCACCACAACGTCCAGCCAGCACGAGCCAACATATACCAGCTAGTCTATTCATCACTCCACCTACGATTGATCCCAGTCATACTCAGACTGGGTCCACACCTATAGTTGGGGACCATGAACATGACATACCCCTTCAGCCGGAGGTGGCAGAGCCACACACAGGAGCTAGTGGCAGTGGCAGTGATGACACTGTCAGTTCATTTCCTGGATCGTCATGTGTTTCCAGCATAGGAACAATTTCATGCACATTTTGGTGAATGAGAAAGGATTTCCAATAAAGACATTAAAAATTCCAGGTTTTTTTAATTGTTTTAACCATTTGTTGTTGTATATCTGAATCATATATCATCTTATATATTATTATTTTCTAATTAATGATCGTTTATTTTTGCATGTAGGAAACAACTTGTTTTATAAACACTTGCATGACCAGTCGTTGGAAATTTTTGGTCCCACGTTATGCACGAGGTGAAATTCTCAGAGTATTCACCTCAAAAGAGAAATCTTGGACTACCTTGAACGTATGTTTGGGGTAGATACCTTTGACAAAAGCAAGGTCTCCAAAGTGGTGGGCCTATATTTAAAATATATACGTGACATGTATAGGGTTAACTTGCAAAAGAACCCTAGGTATGAGCGTCCACCCGTTATTCCTGGGAGGGAATGGAAGGCGTTCATTGAGGATGTAAATGAGAAGAGATTGAGAAAAGAAGGAAGAAATCCACCTGGTCCAGGAAGGTACATTAAATTTTAAATTCAATACTTTTAGATTTATTTATTTTTAAATACAATTGCGGTATATAACATTCTTGAAATTTTTCATAGGCTCCCTGACACTTTGAAATCCACCAAGGCAAGGGTTGGTAAACATGGCCAACACAGACTAGGCCAAGGTGGCTATTTGAAGTTATAGGCACGAATTGTAAGTAATCAAACATCTTAACAATATTATTAGTTATATCGCCTTCCAGGTTTCTGGTAATTCATGGGGAAACC
Organism: Picea mariana; assembly: GCA_032191745.1. Classification (NCBI taxonomy): domain Eukaryota; kingdom Viridiplantae; phylum Streptophyta; class Pinopsida; order Pinales; family Pinaceae; genus Picea; species Picea mariana. Next base: position 6,063 of record JASDQU011442574.1, on the reverse strand, counting down.
AATAACAAAAATCAATACTCTTATGAAATGTAGGGGGGCGATTTTGGTACCAAAGCCACTACGGAAGACCTCCAGCTTGGTTACAAGTATGGATACCAAGTTGTTATTGATCACCAAAAAATCTTGGGACAATCGCCAAGATGCAATGTGCATGAGATGGTATATTATAAAAATCTAACCACAATAACAAGGTTTCATTACCTTTAAAATACATTCTCATTTGATATCGTCCAATAATTTTATATGTTTCTTTGTTATTTATAGCAGGGGAGCAACAATATTACTGAGCCCATCAATAGTACTGCAGAACAGTTTGTTGATAGTAGAGAGCAACCACAAGATGGTGCTTCCGTGCAGCCCCATGAAAGTGAGGTGCAACCTCCTGACAGTGAGGTGCAACCTCCTGAAAGTGAGGTGCAACCTGATCCTAACATAACTAGGTCGGTGCAGCCCCATGATGTTGCTACACATGAGAGACACGATGGTAATATGGATGTATATTAATCATATATAACTTAATAATTTCATACTTATGAATTTTGTGATTCTATTTTTTTTTTTACTAATTCACTTGTGATTGTCTATTTATAAATTTTGTGGTTTCAGTGGTAGAGCTACACGACATACATCGAGATGCTCTAATAGAAGAGGAGCATAGGGCAGGTAAATTATTACAGTCATATTTTTTCTTATTAATGAACTAAATCAATCGTATTCAATAACTTGCCCTATAAATTTAATATTTTTTATCGTTGTAGGTGATGACCCGCATATGGTGCCTCAATGCAATGAGTACATGACAAGGAATGCAATGCGTGCGAGAATGCAAGGACAATCAACAATAGAAAAGCACGAAGTAAAAGAAGATGACACATATATCGATGAAATACTTAGGAAATTAGCAGCAAGTCGTGAAAAAAAAAAAAAAACCTAGTACTGATGTATAGTATTATAATATCGATCATTTATAATAATAAAAAAATCACATATGCCTGTCAATATTAAGGTCTTGCATACCTTTTTTTTTCTTTGCCTTTCAATGATAAATTTACTTCAGTTTTTACCCTAAATATATCAGTTAGATTAGGTATTGGGGAATTGAGAGTGATGTGAGGGGGGGGAGGGGCCATAAGCGTTTCCACCTTCACGTGGTTGGCCCTATTTAGTAGAGAATAAATTAGGAATTGGCTAATCTTAGACCATACCTCTCTCGATCCATCGGAGCAACAACAAAGCCAATGTTTACTTCGTTGCTGCTCTGTCAGATCGAGGGAGGTTTGTTGCAAGATTAGATGGCTCCAATAAATTATTCTTGAAACCAAGAGGATCCCATTCAAGAGTTATTTCTAGTTCTATAACTATCACGTTTGTAGTTTGTTCTTAGTGAGTAAGTCGATGTTTGAATCTAGGATGATGAGGGGATACTCCAAAAAAAGGTTGATAAGGTGCTTGTAAGCATTGTCAAGGTATGTTCTGACATTCTCAATTTAGTGCATCTTAACGTATAGTAAATAATTGCAGTTCAATAATTTTTTTAAAATACATATTTTATTTAATATTCTAGATTGTCCAATGTAGAGATCTATTATCTTGAGTAGGAATAGCTTGGAGGTTAAATATGTCCATTGAATAATCTTGGATTTTGTTGTCTTGTCCAGGTTTGTCCCGATGGAAATACTATTGATCATGAAGCAACTCATGGCACTGTAACTCAAAGGTGAAACTAGCACAAATAAGGGTTTGGTCTAGAAGTTTTAATTATATATATGATGCATCATTGTTTTGAAGGGTGTATTTTTCATTTATAATCTCCAAAGTAATGTTTCATAAATCGCATAGTTATATAATTTATTAATTAGCTATTGAAGGTTAGACAATATTTAGTGATTAGTTGGTTTTCAATTGTATATGTTGGCCATATGTTGAAATTGCAAAGATTGTTCTATTATATGGTCTAGCTATAGAATTTTCCTTGTTTCTCCTTTCTTGTTTTAAAACCCTATTATTTTATTTTATTTTTAATAGCGGCCCTGTCCAATGTGCTCAAAGGCTATCAAGTTGTAGCACGTCAATTTCTATTTTCTACACTGAAGTTGAGCTATAAGTGGCATTTGGCTTTTGTAAACGATTTTGTGATTTAATTTTGTGTTGATAAAAATCAATGATTGTTACAATGGTTTATTCTCAAGATTGTTTTGATTCGCCTCGGGTTAAATATATACTTCAGAGTTGGTAGCTATCACAATTTTTGTGTTTGTAGCTAGAGTATGGTTATGGCCTTTATTTTTTATTTATCTATTAAATCCTCTTATGTTTGTCATTGGCGGTCCTGTCCAAGAGTTTTAATATCGACTCACAGAAAAGTGGATTTGGGATCAAAAGGCTATCAAGTTGTAGTGCGTCTATTTCTATTTTATACTAAACATTGTTTTGATTCTCCTGGGGCTAAATATGTAATTCCAACAAAATCTGAACTGGCCTCCATTGTAATTTTTTGTACAATTTCTAGGATGTGATATTTTTCCCCATACCCATAAGGATCGATATGTATTTTTTTAAATACTTATAAGTTGTTTAATTAGCTATTGAAGGTTAGACAATATTTATCTATTGAAGTTGTTTAGTGACAATTGAAGTAATTTGGTCATTGTTGTATGCAGGTTTTGAAGCACTTTAAACATGAGAGTCCGTGGCTAAGACTTATACAAGACAAGTGAATTCTACCAAAAATCTTCTCTTCTAATTTCTCAGGTGTAAAATCAGAGTGTCCATGGCTGAGACCTATACAAGACAAGGGAATTCTCCAACCAAAACCAATTGATTTTTCACCTGAGAAATTAGAAGAGGATCTTTCTGAAGAATGTTGCTTGGTATAACAAATTGTTCTTGGCAAAATCTGAATGGTAAGGCATTGACAAGAATGGTAAGGCATTGACGAGATTTTGTAGAGTTTAGAGTGATAAAATCTAGTTTTACTTTTATTAGATTTGTAAGGCATTGGGAAGAAGGGTTTTGTCTCTTAAAGTTACAATGTGAAAAAAAGAAGCCGTTCCAATAGATTTCTATGATTTGAGAGTTGAATTTTTATAGGATTTTCATTGGAAGGTTGAGAAAATGAGACTGGTCAACAAAAACTTCATTGATGATTACTTGTTCCTGGACATGAATCCTATCTTGATAACATTCCATTTGAGTCTAGTGACATTGCCATAGTTTGGAAGCCTATGCTTGAACCTCTCTATAATATAATTTTGTGGTGTTGCATGACATGTTGGTCTTTGGAATTACATATGGATTGAATGGGAATACCCTATACATGTGCAGGATGTACACATTTTAACAAGGTTGTCTATGGAGGGGGAATATGTCTCCCATGCATTTCAAGTTATGAGGAAGCATGGTCGCAATAAGGATGAACCTAGCCTATATCACAAGTATGGTACATGTTATCGCACAATTTGTAGGATAGTTTTGAAAGCTTGGAGGCAAGACTCAAACTGGTGTAACAAGAGCTTCCCCACCCACTGTCACCTCGATGGGGAGCTCTTTCTATTCAGGGTGGCTAATCCCTAGGGAGACATCTCTAATAATCTGGGGTGCTGAAGGAAAGGGATCAAGGGTTCAAGGCTCAAGGTTAAGGTAAGATTTCCCTTCATAGATTACTGCCAAAAGGATAGTCAAAGGAGAGATATTTCACTGAAAGAGCACATGTTTGCGAGACAAGGAAAATGAAACTAAAATGTGCATACAGTGATTAGTACTTCAAAATATCAATGACTATCTTTAATACATATGAGCAATAATGAATGTAATTATTGACAAAGTCAATGATTGCAATTAAAGCTAAGACTTATAATATCACTTCCTCAATAAATACCAAACGATACTTTCATTCAATGTATAAAATCAATCCCTATTTTATCACAATGCAATGAATATCATAAATCTGCTCATATATATAATGTTGATGCGTCACTATACTAGAGGGTGACGTCAGCTTGGTTTCTGGATTAGTTTTGGTAGACAATGAGAAGGATGTTTTGCAAATTAAGCCTATGAAGATGAACAACAACTCAAAGCCTATCAAAGGGTGACAATATCACAACATTTTAAGCCAAACAAGAGTTCAAATAAGTGTGACGTCACCTTAGGGTTAGGGTTAGGTTAGCTAGAAAAAGAAGTGAACGTTTTACTAATTGGCCCAATGAAATTATTCAACACCTCTATGGCTATCAAAGGATGAGTCAGCGACAACTTTTAGTCCAAACAAAAGTTCAAATAAGGCAAGATGTCATCAGCAAACTAGGGTTAGTAGAAACGCTAGGGTTAGTTAGGGTTTCAATTCAAGAAAGTTTGAAAGATTGTGTTGAAAATAAAAGACTCAACGTTTTAGTTTTAGACTAGTTCCTTGGGTTAATGGAGTCAAGAAGAGAGGCTTGAAAGCTTGGAAATATTTAAACCTAAGGATGAGAGAGTTAGGTTTGATGGTGTTGCAATGGAAGGGCCACCAAATCAAAACCTTAAGGGGAGGAGGCTCATTCCGGTGTAGCTAAAGCTAGGCCTCATGCTCCTCCCTCTTTCCTTAAGACTCTTTGGAAAAACAGCTAGCTATAAAACATAAATCTATGGATGAAAAGTGTTGCTTGGGGACAAGGCTTTTCAAACCCTAAGAGTCAAACCCTAGGTGTAAAATAAATTACGCCTAGGACGTCTTCTTTCTTCAATTTATGTTTCAAGCTAACTCAAGAAAAAGATAAACTAGTGTAGCTATGGCTAGGCTAGGTTCTTCTTAATCAAATGGCTAAATAAGTCTTTATCATGGGGACATGAAGCAATGACCTACTTGTGTGCTTGCTCCCTAGGGTTTCAATGATTAAGAAAAATATTAACAATGTAACCACAAAGTAAGATATTCCACCTACAACCATTAAATAAAGAAGTCTTGCATGCAAAATATACTTACAAATCAATGAAGAGCCAAATCAAACCCTAGTTGTAACACCTTCCAATGATAAAAACACCATGTATATGCCAAAGACAATCCTTCCAAGTGTAGCGCCTCACTCCAAGAGCCAAAATAACCAAGACAAAAGACTTAGAAGTATCTCTCACAAGAGAGCAAGTTGTTGTTATGTAAAAATGAGAGGCAATGTCCTCTCTTTATATCATCCAAATGACCTTTAATTACAAAATAGGTCATTAAAAACAACTGACAAGGATGACTTAACAATACTTCATTATTTGTCACATTAAATGCTAAAAATGCCAAAAATGAGCTAAAAAGGGAGACTTCAGGCCCCTCTGAGGGAGACGTTGGCCCTTTCAGGGCATAATCATCATCCAAAAAGCAAAACGTTGGCCCCTATGGGGATCCTGCAACCTGCCACATGTGCCAAACAAGCCCAACACACTGCTATCTGCTCGAGAAAACGTCCAGCCTGTCCTGGGTGGGGTCCTATCCATCAAGGCCATCATCCCATCTGCAAGGGCTGATCCCCATAGGTCAAATCTCTGCCATAGTGTCCTGGTGAGGGCATCCTTTTGTCTTCTTCATGCAAGGGCTCATCATGATGTTGTCCTACCTCTGCCATCCCAACAACCATCTGATGGGCTCTTCAGCCCCATGGAGGTCCGAGCTAATCATCTTCCCATGTGCACCGATCCTCTGGTACTTGTCTGCCAGGTATGGTCCTGCACATCAAAGACTACGCCCTCCATGGGCTCTTTAGTCCTAGACATCATAGCAATGTAACTCACATTTCATCATTAAAGTTATCAGATATATGCATGAAATCCCTAACATATCATCTAAAAGATCAAAGATATTACACAGATCTACTATACAAAGATAAGGAAACCAACAGAACAACCTAATTGGCTAATACCCACAAGAGATGGAAAGTTTCCTCAAAAGATCATTCAAGCCATGTTAAATGAGGTGATATGGTTTTTAGGGAAGTCCTGTCATAGTAAGACCAAGGGTAGGTGTTGTCTGTGGGTGCCTTTGTAGGAGGCGAGCTGTACCCATCATGGATGCATTTTTTTCAAGCCCTTTATTGCCTT
>JASDQU011442573.1:0-23448 GCA_032191745.1 Picea mariana | reverse complement strand
AGTTTCATATCAATTCAACAAATATTACGTGTGGGGCACGCTCTACAAGGTCACTCTCTAGAATAAGCCATAATTCAACAAGGTATGCCATTTTTGCTATAACTCCTTTTCTGAGAGGTTCCAAGTAGTGACACTTGGAGGAATTGCATGAAACAGATTGAAAAACATTGTGTATCATTTTTATATTTTTATAAATTATAGGTACAAAGTTATGATTACTTCAAGTTAGGGTTGTTGACTAATCCAAAACTAGGCATGTGAGACTAAAGAAAAGTTTGATGAAAATGATAGTCTCTTGTTGTTGAAGTTAAGGAAGGTTTGTAGGAATGTGATCATATACACCAGGTCTATTATAGATCTACAAATCAGATTTGGATGATGAAATTGATGAGGGCTTTTGGTTGAGGTACATGTTAAGTACATGGTTGAGACAAGTAGTTGATGAGTTGGCACATACATGAGGTGTATAGTTGATGATGTTGGTACATATTGATGAGTAGTTGACACATGATTGGTACATACTTGGTACATGGTTGGATGCACTTGTTTATGGTACAGGTTGATTACAGGTTATTTGGTACAGGTTGGTGCATGGTTGATGCACTTGTTTATGGTACATGTTGATTACAGGTTGGGGTACAGGTTGATGCATGGTTCAAATTTATTGGTACAAGTTTACAACGATATATCTCACAGTGATAGGTTGACAGTGGTTCCATCATTCTACTTCTACTTTAGGGTGGCAGGATGGGGCAAGGACAGGTGGTTGTAGCAACCTTCCGATTGTAGCCAGAGAACATAGGGGGTTGTAGCCTCCTTCTAGTTGTAGCCAGAGAATTGGGGAGTTAGAGCTTCCCTTAGGTTGTATCCTGAGAAACTAGGGGGTTGGAGCTGTTGTTCCAGAGTCTGTACTTAAGGCTTAGAAGTATAGTGTCTAAGCATCCGAAGGTGAGTAAGGGGTAGAGAAGGAATAAATGTCAACCTTCGGCAAGGGAAGCTAGTGTTGATTTCTAGGTTGTTGTCTAGCTTCCAACTGTTCCTGGATGTTTATGTCCCTTTCAATCGCTGCCCACGAACGTTCCAGTTCTACCCGGGTAGTGGCTGTTTTAAGAATAGTATAAAAAAGGTTCAAGGCAATATGTGTTTGATTTGATAGTTCGGGTTGGATATTAGGCTATATTGTCACAGGGACAGTCATAGAGGAACAAAATGATAAGAAAATCTCAATACTTTTAGATGTTGTCTCGATTTCGGTCGTATAAAGGAGAGTTATAGCTCCGATAGTGAAAACAGGATGCAAACCAAAGGCCCTTTCCCGTAACTGAGTTATATTTTAATAAATGTGTATGAGGTGTAAGAAAACATTAAGCTGTCTATCATGTAAGGCTCCTATCAAGGGAGAATCTCACTTATAAACATAAGAAGAAAGATATAAAGAAATGACCCGATGAAGCATAATATATATATAGAAATCTAAAATGTTCACTGTCTTATACTCGCTGATAGTCGGTACAGAGGAAAAACGGTAAACAATATAGAAAACTAAAATTTATTCACTATATTAGAGGTTGTACTAAATTATAGCGAAGCATTCATCAGATACATATATGAAATGAAATTAGATACGAAATACAAGGAAACAAACTCTTAACATAGTCGTGACGGAATAGAGAATCTTCGGATTTTCTTTGTATTAACTCTCGAGGAAAAAATCTCTATTACAATCAACCCAAAAAGGTCCAGCCCTTGTTCTTTCCTTCTATTGTATATTTATACAGATTTACATATGATGGAATCTCAATCGTTCCAGGATTTTCAGTTACAACAAGAAGGAGATCAATCGTTTCATTTCTTTATCCTATGTCTTTATTTGGTACCAGAAGCCTGCCCTCTCGCATGCTCGGTACAAGTGACACATTTTTCCACTAGCCGAGATATCAACCTTGAAGGTTCCGCTTAACAATTGGCCTAAAAAATGTAACAATCTCTGACTAATTGCGGCAACCTTTCTTCCATCTGTCGGTCTAGGGTGTCAATAGCGCACAATTGCACACTTGGTTTAATAACCCATTTATCTATTTGAACTATGTCTGCCAAAATTACTTGTGAGACTTCAGCCGAATCTCTTTTCTTCTTTCTCATTTATATCAAGCGAGAGTTTCACCACATTCATTTGGATCAACGTCTCAACATTACTCTTGCTATCAATACCTAACAGATTTCCATCTATAGAACCGAAAGCCTCTTCACAGGATTTCCTTACCTTCTTGGCTTGCAATTTGCCTTTTGATATGCTACATTCCCATTCTTTCAACAAAATATTACCTCGGGTCTGTTCCGAAATGGAAAACTTAGAACTTTTTCTCGATTCTCTGTTTGCTGTAGCTATTACGGCCTCTTGAAATGCGACCCGAGCTGCTCCACCTTCTCTCTCTCTGACAAATAAGTTTTCTAATACTTGATCGATAAGCAGACAATTGTCTCGAATCGTCTCTACCTTGGCAAGTAAACTTCGTTGGGCTGCAGAAACCCTGCTCCGAATCTCCATAGCCTGGGACTGGAATATCCCGATATTTATAACTTGGCTTTCGGTGAACTCTAATCTAACCTGTAGCTTCCCTATCAAGTCTCTTTGTTGGCCTACCTGTATTTGACTGGTCTGATCTACCAGCTCAGCTTGTTCGAGCTTAGCTTTGAGCAGCTCAATTTCCTTTTTATCGGCCATCCTTGCTTGTTCTATTCTTTCATTTACCTAGTCTATAGTAGCTTCTTCTGCTGTAGCTAGTTTGGCTTCTAAGGTTTTGATGAGGCAATTTTTCTGCTTCAGTTGATTTTTCAAAACCCCGATTGAAAATTGGTTTGCCGTAGCATACGCCCCTAATGTCCCGGCTATTTCTGTTGCAAACTCTTCTTTCTTCTTATCTTTCCCGTCGGTCAACACCTTAAATTTCTTGGCCATTGATCTTGATTCTTGATAGAATTCTCTTTTTACCACAATTTTTCTCCTTTTATCAAAAAAGAACTCATTTGGAGGGAGTTCTTCCATCCTTATAGGTCTCAATTCTTCGTTGAAAATCCACCCTGCATGTATGTTCCCTTGAGTTGACTGTAAGGGAGTAATGGAGGTGATGTGATCTCTGATTTGCTTAGCTGATTGGCCTGGAGTGGTAACTGGAGTTTGATTTTCCGACGGATCGAGAGTTTTCATTTCTGGTTTCAGACTCTTAGTTTTCTCCTCCCTGTCCTGGTGTTCTTTTGGTGCTGAACCTTTTGAGCCTTCGACTTATTTTTGTTGCACCTCTACTGTTATTGGATTTTCTCCCCACAATACTGGAGGAAGACAACTCCACCGATGTTCTTGGAATTTTAAAACATCGGCCCTTTCTTCAGGAGCCAGGGCTTGTATCCGAGCCAAAACCTCGGCATAAGATCTTGTGCCTCGAAAAATGTCATCCGAGGGTGAATTTTCATGCTCAAACCTTTTAAACCCGCAATTGGCTAAGTGGTTACTTATGACCCTATGTGGATCGTGCTTCTTGAATTCAACATGAACCAATTTCAGGTCTTCCAGGGCTGCTGCCTCAGCTTTAGCATGTCCGAAATCTAACAAAGAATAGGAATGTAGATGAATAGGAAAAGGTGGCCATACCTTTTTAGAATATCCCTTAAGTTCCTTGCTTACGCCACCGATTACGGTTTGCCTGACAATCTCATGACAAGCCAGCCTATCGGGTATGAATAGTGGTAAGGAATTTAGAGGAACATAAGCGTCGAAAACCCCGAGATATGAAAATTCTGCCTCCACATACCAATCTACTATACTGCTCAGATTTATCGCGATACTGTCTGAGATCCTGGGTGGTGGGTGGCCAAAGATAGTGACATGCAACGGTACCATTACCCAATTGAAGATTTCATACAAAAAATCTGAAGATTTGTCTTCCCACAGCTTTGAATGGTAGACGTGGATGGGCTTAGCCTCCGATGGAGTCTATCTCCAACTCATTAAGGGAAAAGGCATCAGAAAACAAACGACATCCATGATATACGCGGACATAAAGAATGAAGCGATCTTTCCGCTCTCCTTCTACGCTTGATACTCTGTAACTTGACTGGTCAAACTATCAGACAGTAGTTTAGCCCAGTCGAAGGAACAACCTTCGGTGACTGTGTGAATTAGAGGCATCCACTGAAGGAAAAAAGGTGTGGTGTCCTCTCTCCCATATAATCTGCAGGTCATCATAGCGATATATTTGAACTGTGGTTCCAGAGAAGCTATTGAATATATACCATTACTGTCTGCCTTGAACTTTGCAGGGTGTGAAACCCAATCTTTGATTAAACTAGACATAGTCTTGTCATATTGCACACATTCCTTCTGTTTAAAATTCTCCAGGAATTCAACATTGTAAACAAAGTCCGACACGGCTGACAACTTGTACATAGCCTGCAATTGTTTAGGTTTGAAAGTCCCAATGGTGACCCTCTACTCGTTGACGATGGTTCTGGTTGGTATATCTACATGGTCTAATGCCCACCGGATCATATCGTAGTAAGGGAGTAGATGTGGCCTAGCCGCTACTTTATGCATTTGAGCCTGGACGATGATCTTATACTTGGTGATCAGGTCGTCTTTTTCATTTTCATTGGAATCATCCGAAACATCTACCAATTCAGACTGTAGAACCTCAGAAATATATGACCAGGTCCTGACAGAGTCGACACTTCGAGGTGAAGTATCAGAAACGTTGTCTGAACCTTGTCCTGAAACCTCAACACTGGCTTTAGACACTTTTTGCGGGGCTATGGCAGAGGATTCTACTTTAGCTCTCCTACGATAAAAATATGTATACATATAGAAATTAGTTCGCTCGCGAAAAGTTGGCTCTGCGTGGAATAGAAATGAAATTTGAGACAACAAATGAAAAATTCATGTCTTCGACTATTTAAAACTAGGTCGTCCTTAGGGACAAAATGGTCAAATCATTCTTAAATATAAATTTAGCAATAAAAACCAAACCCTTACTTGTCAATTCACCTCATTTCTAATTAATGTCATAAATTTTGACGGTTCGTGATGCAAGTTGGCGCAAAGAAAGTTTAAAATCTCCTCGGAGACTGTGCATATTAATTTGTATTAAAACACTGGAAATGATGGCTTAGGTTAATTAATTAGGCCTTTTTTTAAATGTTAATTAATCTTTTGGCACTCGCCTCATCGGGAGCTTTCGCTTTAACCCTTTGAACCTCTAAGATCTGAGGTTGCGATAATTAGCTTTGGCTAATAAAAAATGTAACCATGATTAGGCATTTAATTAATTACATTGTTATTTATATCGTGACTTCGCGACTCGGGGCTTCGAAGGTATAACTTCCGGGAGGCTTGTATGTCGAGTTGTGAAATTGCGAGATCGCACTGATATGATTTGATTAAATTGGAGGATAAAACCAGATTAAGTGTTTAATTAATTATGTTTATATTTATATCGTGACTTCGCGACTCGGGGCTTCGAAGGTATAACTTTTGAGGGAAAACACGCTGAGTTGCGAATTTCTGACAGAGCTTAACCGCGGCTAAAATTTTTACCTTTAACATTAACCCGAGTTACTAAAACAAGAATTTCGCGGTTTCGGCTATCGGGGTTACGACGGTAAGACTTTGGAAGCTATCAAACACCGAGACATAAAATCCCGATGATGCTTAACTACGGTTTAGAGTATTTTTACTCTCGGTAATGATCTGGGTAAACTTTTTTAAAACTAGTTCGTCGTTTCGCCCCTCGGGACTTGTAAACTATGTGATCTATAACTTCCAACATGCGACATCCCGAGGTAAAAAGGAGAGACTTGTTTAAACGATTAAAAGAAAATAAATCATGCCTTAAGAGTATGATAGCCATCGCTGCTTGCGTGATGAGACTCCTAAGATTTTGGGAAAAAATAAATGAAAATATAAAGACCGACTTTTGATTTCAAACATTAAGATATGAAATTTTAAACAGGCTAAAAAAAAAACAAAGGCTGCTCCAACAGGAGCCTCCTTCCAGTTGCAGCTGGAAAACAAAGGAAGTTGGTGCTTCCAATGAATGTAATTCTTCAAGACATATAAGAAAAATCATTCTGTGGTTTTCTCCTGATTTGGGTTTCCACGTAAAACACTGGTGTACTATGTATGTGTATGTTTGTTCAGTTGTTCATTGCTTATTTACTCTGCTGTTATTGGATGATAATGATTCATTGATATAACACTTGGATTATATGGTTAAAAATGATTAAATTGCTCTATTACTGATTCAACCCCCCTCTCAGCAATCCAACAGAAGTAGACCTTGAAGGAGAACTTATTAGTTCTCTTGAAGAACTGAGAAAATATAAAAAGAAGAACAAATCATTAAGAGAACAACTATTAGTACATGAAGACAAAAAACCAAGAGAAAAGGAAGCTTTAATAGCCATCAAGGAATCATAACAAGTTATTATTGACTTGAAAACTCAACTCCAAGAAGCCAAAATAATTGAAGAGGTCATAAGTAAACAACTCAATGAAAAGCAATTAGACTGTGAAAAGCTAGAGGATGAAATTGTTTTTCTAAAAAGAGAAATTGAGAAAGGAAATAACCAATGAAGATTTGAAAATAGTTCAAAAATCTTGGATGATATTCTTAACAGTCAAATATCATCAAGAAATAAGTCAGGACTGGGTTATGATCAAAATAAGTCTAACAAAGGATCTAATTCTACATCTCAGGAAACTGACAAAAATCCAAAAAGTTATGCAATTTCCCTTTAGAGCTCTTTCAAAAAGGAAGAAAGAAAAATAAAGACTGATTCTAATCAACATAAATCTGCTCTCCCTTCAAAATAAAATCAATATAGAAAGAATATAACTACAATAAGAACTCACCCAAAAAGGTATCGACGCCTCTTTCTTGACTCTTTTTTCTCTTGCAATAATTTTGAGCATAAAGCAATACATTATAGAGCTGATTGACAATACAATCATAAAAATGTTCGAAAATATGGTTATAAGAACAACAAGAATAATAACAATAATCAAGAGAACACACATTACAATTCATTCTCTCCACTGCAAAATCAAAATGATGAATGCCACAAATGCAACAATTATGGCAACAAATCTAGTGTTTGTAGAATACTAAAGATTCCCATAAAAACTTCCAAAAATCAAGAATAAAAGCATAAGAAGGCATGGAAAGAAAAACAAATGGAAGAAAGGAAACAAAGTGTAAGGTAGCCTTACATGCTAAAGATAAAAGGAGTCAATGGTATATTGACAGTGGATGTTCAAAACATATGACTGGAGATCAATAAAAATCCCTTAGTATGAAAAAGAAAGAAAAAAGAAGTGTTACATTTGGAGATAATGTTTCTACCAAGATACTTGGAAAGGGCACAGTCAGTCTAGGAAATAAGGAAACTAAAGCAGAAAATGTGCTATTATTTGAAAATTTGAAGCCTAATCTCCTCAGTGTGAGCCAAATGTGTGATCAAGGACACATACTCATTTTTGACTCCCAAAAATGTGAAATTAGAAAATAAGACTCAGGAAAACTAGTGGTTGTTGCACCAAGGACATCAATCAATGTTTATATCTTAAACATAGAAGAAGAAAAAAAATGTTGCATGAGACAAATAAACGAAAGTTGGCTATGGCACAAAAGAATGGGACATATAGGTTTTGACAATTTAATACAAGTCAATAAAAATGAAGTTGTGAGAGATATGCCAAATATTATCAAACCTTCAAACTCTGTTTGTAGGCACTACCAACATGGAAAGCAGGCAAGAGTAAGATTCAATACAAAAGAATTTACTACATCAAAACCATTAGAACTTATCCACACTGACCATTGTGGACCAACAAGAACTAAAAGCATGCAAGGTGAAAATTACTTCATTTTATTCATTGATGACTATACAAGAATGACTTGGGTATATTTTCTCAAAGAGAAATCATAAGAATTCAAAAAATTCAAGCCTTCAAAGAACATGTTGAAAATGAGTCTGATCTCAAAATCAAGTGTCTAAGATCAGATAATGAAGGGGAATTTACCTCAGATGAGTTCAATGAGTTTTGTGAAACTCATGGAATTAAAAGACACTTTTCAACTCCAAGAACTCCTCAACAAAATGGAGTAGCTGAAAGAAAAATAGAACTGTCCAAGAAGCAACCACAACTATGTTAAATGAAGCCAAACTACCAGATATCTATTGGAGAGAAGCAATATATACAACAATATATATACTTAACATAGTACAACTTAGAGTTAACCATGACAAGACACGATATGAGTTGTGGTTTGGCAGAATAACATTAGTAAAACACTTCAAAGTCTTTGGGATCAAATTCTATATAAAAAGATATGATTATAATCTATGAAAATTTGATTCCAGATCAGATGAAGGCATATTTCTTGGTTACTCATCCAATAAAAAATCCTACATATGCTACAATATGAGATTGCAAAAAATTTTGAAAGTACAAATGTAAAGGTGGATGATCTAACATCAAGAAGAACCAATTCTCAAGTCAATTCACAAGTTGATTAAAGAAGAAGAGATGATGACGTTGAAGAAGAAACATAAGAAATACAAGAAGATGAATATCAAAGTGAAGAAGAAAACGAAGAGGAAGCATCACTAAGACAAGAATCAATAGAACCATCAAGAAGAGTACAAAGAGATCATCCTGAAAGTCAAATCATAGGCAACAAAAGTGTTGGAGTTGAAACATAAAGAAGGCTAACATATGAATCATAACAAGAAATAATCTCCCTAATGGAACCCAAAACATTTGTCGAGGCCAACAAAGATGAAGATTGGATTAAAGACATGAATGAAGAGCATGATCAAATAGAGAAGAATAAGACCTGGGAACTTGTCCCAAGACCAAAAGACAAAAATGTGGTAGGGACCAAGTGGATTTAAAAAAATAAAATTAATGAAGATGGTTAAATTATAAGGAATAAAGCAAGATTAGTGTTCAAAGGATATGCACAAGTAGAAGGGATTGAATTTGAGGAAACATTTTCCCTAGTAGCCAAATTAGAATCTATCAGATTGTTCTTTGCATTTGCATGTTTTAAAAACTTCAAAATATATCAAATGGATGTCAAATCAACATTCTTAAATGGAAATCTAGTGGTAGAAGTTTATGTAGAACAACTTGAAGGATTTGTGTTATCAAAAAATAAAGACTATGTCTACAAATTAAGGAAAGCATTATATGGCCTCAAACAAGCTCCCAGGGAATGGTTTTCAAGACTTGATAATCATCTAAAACAACAAGAATACAAAAGAGGAGCCACTGACAACAATCGTTATATTAAAATTGAAATTCAGAATATGATCATTGTTGTAGTATATGTGGATGATATCATATTTGGAAGTAATCTAAATCCTCTAAGCAAGAAATTTGCTACATAAATGCAAAAAGAATTCAATATGTCAATGCTCAGTGAACTAACATTCTTCCTAGGATTACAAGTTTCATAATAAAAGAAAGGCATATTCATATCTTAGACCAAATACATTAAAGAAATGTTGAAGAAATTTCAAATGGAAGATTGAAAACCTATGAGCACTCCTATGATTACATGATGCAAGCTGAGAAAAGATGATGAATCACTAACAACAACAAGATTAGACATCATGCAAGCAGTAGGATTAATGGCCAGATTTCAATTTGCACCTAAAGAGACACATATGAAGGCAGTTAAAAGGATTTTTAGATATCTCAAAAGAACCTTGGATTTTGGTTAATGGTATCCAAAAACAACATACTTCACATTAATTGCATATACTGATGTAGATTGGGCAAGAAGTATTGATGATAGAAAGAGCACTAGTGGAGGTGCATTTTTCCTAGGAAAATGTCTTATGTCATGGCTAAGTAAAAAGCAACCGTCCAAATAACTATCTACAATAGAAGCTGAATATATTGTTGTTGTCTCCTGTTGCACTCAAGTAATTTGGATGAAACAAACTCTAGATGACTTACAAGTAAAATATGACCATCCAATTCTTCTTAACTATGACAATACCAGTGCCATAAACCTTTCTAAAAATCTTGTCATGCACTAAAAACCAAACATATCCCAATCAAATTTCATTTCTTAAGGGAACAAGTTTCTCAAAAAGTTGTTAAAGTGGAATATGTGGATAATAAAGAACAAATTGCAGATATATTCACAAAACCTTTACCTAGAAGTACTTTTGAATACCTTAGACAAAAACTGGGGGTAATCTCCATATCTAATTAAAATTGCACAAGCTTCATAAAAAAAGAAGTAAATGGACAGGGGGAGTGTAATCTCATAGGGAGCAGAGAAATGTCCCTTCTATCATTATTGTCAAAGGGGGATGATACACAGTAAAACTCAGTTAAAATAAAGAGTTTTTACTTTGTTTCCGTCAATGCCAAAGGGGGAGAATGTTGGACATGGTGTTATGCTGTCATTGATGTCAACAAGGGTTAATATGAATTGATCACCTAGACAAATATCCATCTATACCAGTTACAGGAATCAATAGTAAAGAACGAAGAAAAATGTTGATCGTTGGATCAAAATAAGAGAACAATCAGACGATAAAGAACGAAGAACAATGTTGATTGTTATATCAAAATAAGAGCATGATTAGACAATAAAGAATGCATAAACAATGTTGATCGTTGGATCAAAATGAAATCACAATAAAACAACTCTGATCTCTTTTTGCGAGTCCACTGAGCAACCAAAAAAATGGCTAAGTATCATATTCCATTGGTTAGACTCATATCACTTAAAAATTTCTAAGTATGGTTCATTATGGAGGTAACGGAAGTTGGGATTGCATTTTGATGACATTTGAGAAGATATATGAGTCCACGAGTTCGAGAGTCTGTGAACTGGAGAAAAATCACTTATTTTTTTTTTCTAAGTATAGGTTCATCTTGGAGGCTGCAAAAGTTGGGCATGCATTTTGATGACACCCGAGAAGACATGTGATTTCACAAGTTCGAGAGTCCACCACATAAAATAATTATAAGTAAAAGTCCATGTTTGAAATGAATGAGAACCGTCCACTCAACGATTGAATATATATGAACCATCGATCTGTCTAAAGCACCTTGATAAACTAGGTCTGTCCACTCAACACTTGATCATATCTGAACTGTTGATCTAATTAAATGACAAGATAAACAATGAAAAGGAAGACATGTGAGTCCACGAGTCTGCCATGTAAAATAATTCTAAGTAAAAAATCCATGTTTGAAATGAATGAGGGTTGTCCACTCAACGATATATTAAATCCAAACCGTGGATCTATCTAAAGCACCTAGGAAATCCATGATCATCCACTCAATGCCTGATTAAAACCCAATCGTCAGATTGAGGTGCAATAAAGATCGTGGGAATTTCACATCTAACTATTCATCAGGATGATATATCTACGGTGGAGATGCAACACACATCGCTGAAGGGAGAAGAGGTTAATGAGAAGGTTGGCATCCGCGTAGGTGGTTTGTAAATTACCATGGTAGACATGTGGTAGCATCCTGTGAACACATATACCTCGATAGCCAGTTTCTAAAACCATCCTGATCACCTGCGCCACTAAAAGGGATACCACGAGTGGTAAGTAGTAATCCCATACATATCAATAAATCCGTTGGTCACACACATCGGTCCTATGAGGTAAATAAATTAGCGTAAGGGCTATGAAGGTGTCAATTTGATAACCATTGAAAGACAAATACTCCAAGAAAAGTGTCTGACTTACCAGTGCAAATTGAGAATATGATTCTTAAATTAAAAATATATTGAAGAAGAAAAATAATAAATAATAAGGAATAAAGTTGTTATTAAAACAACATTATTATTAAATAAATGAAGAGGTGCAATGATACATAATTAAAAGACACACTGGTTCAAATTTTATACCTGTTGGAAAACTATATAAACCATAAAATATGGTGGAAGGAATATGTCTCTGTGATCTAATTCAGAAGATAAAAAACATAAGCATAGTCTAAGGAAGTATATGAAACCTGAAACATACACAGGAAGTGAGGGTGGACGAGAGGAGAAAGGGAGGATTGAAGTCCTCTACAGGTTGAAGCCTGAAATAGGGAGTTGCAGTTTCCTCAAGTTGGATCTTGAAAAATAGAGGATTAGAGTCCTTTACTGATTCACCCCCCCTCCTTGTATTGAACAAAATTCCAACACATTGTTGATATGGTTGGGGATACATATGACATAGTTTGTTATATCCCATGTAGGGTACGCATGAGGAAGGGTATTCATGAACATTATCCATCTTCATGTGCTTAGAAAACAAGTTTCAATGCTTCAAACGTGGAATAAAAACATAATTTTTAGAGTTGCAACACATCATAGTGGGAGAAAAATGTAGCTATAATTTTCATATTGTCATTTTTCCCATGAATTTTCTTTGCTAATTCTCTCCATCCTTTCTATTTTTGAGAATTTCTCTAGGAAGAGTCTAGATCTACTTGAAACTAAACTATACCTAAATTCTTATAGGATAAAATTAACCATAACACCTATGGTGATTAAATGAAGTTTGTAGCCAATGATTTCGTCCTCCATAAATTACATAGTGCATTTTTTTTTACATGTTTTTAATATCTGTCATCACTATCTCAATGAGAGGAACACTCATGTACGATAGGTGCTAGGTTTTTGTGGGGCATAATGTTGTTAATTTCATGAAATAGTAGGTGGAGCTTTGGTTGATCTCTACACAAGCTTGATAGAATGATTGTAATGGCACTATGACATCAGAGTAGTGAGAAGCATTTTGAAAATGGTGGATGAGAGCCCCAATATCAGTCCAACAATCATAAGCAATTTTGGAGGTTTTAAAAGAAGGGGGATGATGGAAGGAGGCCCAACAAAATTAAATCGACAATCATAAGAAGTTTAAGATAGGGCTCATCCTCCATGCCCTCACGGGGAATGAAAATGCTCACGTGCATTTTCAAATAGTTTTAAAGCTATAGTTTAAAAAAAAAATTAAAACATATTATGTGCTTCCTTTAAAGCCAACTTAAGAATATGGTGGCCCTCGTTTGGGGTGTATTATATTATATTATTTTATGTGTATGCCAAAATGATTAACTCAACACTTATTTTGCACTATCATTTATTTATTTTAAATAAAGTTTATCTACTAGTGAGCTTAGTGTTAATTGTAAAGTGGAAGTGGGTCTTTTGATAATTAAAAAGTGCAATAGAGTTTTATAAAAGGCCAATGGAGGTGTTGGTTCTATTCCTACCACCTAATACAAGTGTTGCTACAATCATATTGTGAAAGTTAAAAAAAGGTCAAATGAGCCCTAAATCAATTCCTTTTTTCACCAAGTTGCTTTCTTTTCACTTAGGAAGTTTTATTTAGGTTGGAATATGCTATATTTTGAGAAAATGGACCAAAGCTTTAAATGGATTATAAAGAAAATTGTTACAACCAAAACAAAGAAAATTACAACAGTGCCAAATTAGTCCCAACTTTGGTCATGAATTTGGCAGAGTGCTAAATGATACTATTCTAATTAAATTTGATAAAAGTGTAAGATAAACATTCTCATTTGAGGAGGAATAATATATCCTGACCTAATTTTTGGGCTCACATTTCTCTCCCAACAATGTATAATAGACATATTTTTCTAATTTGAAAGGATCATAGGTTCAAATCAACAATAAAGGTGAGTGCAATAGAGTAAAGAGGCCATCAAAAACTAAATATATGCCTAGAACACCATTATTTAAACAATATCTAAGTAATAAACTATGAAAGGGAGACAAGTAGGTCTAATACTAAGATTTTATAATCCCCTTTGGTGCCATGGTTGTATTAAATAGATAGTTGTTTCCGAATTGAGATTTTATAGTTTTTGCACCTAGAGTTGATAGTTTATAAATGAATTGTTGATTTTGTTTGTAATTAGAATTAAGACTATCTCCACTAGTGAAATAATAGATTCAACCAAGTTATCAATGTTTCCCTCTTTATTTTCTATCTCACATGGTGTTGAATAAAATAATGGATCTATGCTTTCCTTGCCCATGTGGTTTTCTATTTAATGAATATGTGTTAGGAAATTAGTTTAGCCTACTCCTAAGCTCATATTTATTCCCTTTGTTTCATTTATTTTTCAAGTAGAACTAGGTCATGGTGCCTATGGTTCAAAATATCATTTCTATGGTTGACACCTATTAAATCCCCTTGATGTTTGGCTTCTTGATCATCTCCAAACTATAAATCAAAACCTTTTTATTTTGTTTTAGATAAATTGTGGATGCAACACCATGCATCATCCTACCCTTGCAATAAATCCAGTTAGAGATTCATAGTCAAAGATGTTCTCATGTGATAGGCAAGAACAATAATTTTAGCACATTTGAGGGTAGCCCCCCCTTTGGCTTGAGGTCTGCCTCGAAGGCCTAAAGTGGTTTAGGAAGGTGCTCTTACAAATTATGCTCCCACATTTAACCCTATGTGAGAGGGGGAACAACCTAGGGGACACCATGCTCCATGTACACAAGAGTTCCCAAAGATGTGATCTTGGACGTGGGTGGCCTTGAAAGCATGCCTTCCAACTTATTAGTGCCACCCTTCTTATACTTTATGATTAGATGAAATTGTTGTAAAAACCCCATCCACTTGTAGTGTTTCATTTGTTGAAGCTTACTCTAGGACTGTAAATATTGTAGTGGTCGATGATTAGTGTGGATGATGGCTTCCTTGCTCATAGTGCTTCCATTATTAACAACTTGAACCATGGCATATATTTCTTGTCATATGTAGGGTCTTTCATGACTCTATGATGGAACATTTCCATCAATACCACTTCTTGTATTAAGACCACTCACATAGCATATCCACTTACATCCGTCTCCACTTCAAAAGGCATCTATCAATTGGGAAATGCAAGAATTGGTTCTTGATGAATATTTCAGTTCATCTCTTCAAAAGACTTTTGTTGATTCTTCCCCCACTGGAAACTCTTACCATTCACTATTGTGGCATGGAGTGGTGCAGACATAGTTGAAAAGGACTCTAAAATTTTATAGGTACTCTGCTACCCCACCAAAGCTCCTAACCTCAATAAAATTAGTAGGAGTAGGCCACTTGAGGATAACCTACATATTTGTGGGTTTTATCTTGATTTCCCCTCCACTAATCACGTACTTGAAATACACCAATGACTACTAAGAAAATTCACATTTCTTAAGGGTTGCCAATATTTTATGCTTTTTCAAGGCCTCTAACACCTACATGAGATGTGAGATATTCTCTTCATAAGTAGAGATATAAACCAATATATAGTCTACGTGCATTATTACAAATGAATCTAGAAAGGGACACACTACATCATTCATCAAACACATAAATGTAGTTGGTTCATCACATACACCAAAGGGAATTACCATCCATTCATATAGACCTTTCTTTTCTTGAAGGAACTCTTTCACATGTATTCTTCTTTAACTCATGCATGGGGGTATCTCAATTCGAGATCCAACTTGGTCAAGTACTTGACATGATGCAACTAATATAGAAAGTCATTGATTTTGGGCATAGGGTATTGTTTCTTGAGGGTGATCTTATTCAAAGCTATGTACTTGATAAACATTCTCCAATTCCCATATTCTTGGGTACTATAATGATAGGTGACTCACAAGATGAGGTGCTTGGTAAAATTACTCTATGCCCCAACAATTGTTGAAAATGTTTCTTCACTTCATTTGCTTCTAGGATAGACTATCTATACAACCGAATATTTGGCAATGGAGTGTCAGTCAAAAACTGTATCTCATGCTCCACTTCTCTCTTAGGTGGTAACCCTTTAGGATCCTAGAAATATTCTCTATATTTCTACAAAATATCCTCCAAATGATGTTTCTACTCTTTAGTACATCCCTCCAGATATGCCTTTACCTTTATCGATTCATTTATTGGTTGATTTTGTCTTAAGAAGAGTAATATAAACTTCCTACTAGAACTAATCAATTTCTTGGTCTGGTTAGCACTTGCTACATAGATCTTGAATTTACCTTTATATGCATGGATAATGAAGGAATTCCCATCCTTGATGTAACATCCCTAGTTTTTAATCCCCACAACTTATAATGTAATTATATAAATGTGATTTATGTTGATGAGTCGATATGATTGGGGTGAAGATCCCATATTGATTAATGTGGCTGGGGGCCGAATTGTATATTATGGTACATTGAAATAATTAATAAAATAATAATTGCTATCCACGATACAAGAGGGACGAAAATGATGGGGGGATATGATTCCACAAGAGAGGGGGATAAAGGGGGATCCAAGGGGAAACCCATGCTATTTTCCTAAGTTATTGTGACATTACCATATAATCCTCCCTTTGATTTTCTAGACACTCAATAATTCAATTCATGTAAGAGGGTGGGTGTGAGAAGTCACATCCCTTAGTTATTGGGAACATGGGGCTAAAGTACAATTATCATGGGGTATTGTGAGAGTCAACTTGCTTGGTTTGGTTTGGGCAAAAGGGAAATTCGTATGGATAAAGAATTTAGTTTTTACATGCTAATTTTAGGCAGCAGGAGGGGAGCTAAGTTTCGGGAAGATCACCAACCATGCTATGCTTTATGGTAACCAATATTAGGTTGTGTTTATGTTGGATATGTGGCCCATGTTCCTATAAAAATGGGTTTTGTTCCAGTGAAACATTTTCATTTTGAGGAAATGGATCAAGAGCCTTGTGAAGGTTGCATTGAACAATCTTGGAATAACTAAGAGTTCATGGAGTCCCCATATATGACATTCCTATCCAATCGAGTGCACTGGAGACCTGGAGGGAAGTGGGAAGGCCCAAGGGATTGTGTGCAGTGAAGGGGGATCCCATTCCTTGGGTTGTGCAAGTTGTGGGGAAGAGAGCCAGTGGTTTGGAATTGTTGTTGGAGTAGAAACTGGGTTTTGGGTTACTGAATGTGGAGAGTGGATAGTCAAGAGGGCCAAACCTCCTTGTAGACTCATAGCCTTACCTTGGAGGTGGATTTTTATTGAGAGAAAATGAACAAGTCTATGTCCAAGAGGAACATCCTTCATAAGCAACCAATTGGTTATTTTATAAACATATAAGTCTTATGTTATGTTTATTATGTTATTCCGCAATGTAAATGGTTTATATGAATGATGTTTGTTTGGTATTTTGCTTGAACATTTGCATTCATGTTTTAAAATATGCTTTTAGATACATGTTAAATTATGGGCTTGCTTCCCCTTGGTTATTTTCATATATATGGGGAGTTTTTAAATTTCGTGTTAACAAGGAGGTATGTTACAATATGGTAATAGATATTTTGGTTCAACATTAGACTTGTATAGGCCAAGGATTAGTGGGAATTTGGAAAAATTCACAGTTACATATTTTGGGTATATGACATATTTGGGAAACGTTGTGGAACCAAAGTGAAATCCCCCAAATTTATGAACAGATTTAGGTTGAAATTACACCCAGAATGGTTGAGGAGATTATTGATGGTGCCAATTTGCAAGTTGTAGAGTTAAGTTTGGCTTGGAATGTCAAATTTTGTGTTTTAACAGTGATTGAGGAGTTAGTAAAATAAACGGCCCAAATCACATTTGAATTGGTGATCAATGACCAAGATTCGTTCTGGATTGGTTAAAACTTCCAAGTTCACAGAAGGGAATTTTAAGAGAAATTCTAAAATTCTCAAAAATTATAATTTTTTGGGATTTTTGAAAATTTGTATTGTGATGACGTGAACCGTATTGTGATGTGTATTGATAGGGTCCATGGTGGTAGAAGGCAAAGGGTCCTGAAATATTTGAATGGATCAATGACTGAGATTCGTTTGTAAGTTTGGAGAAGCTTGACGAAGTTGGGAACAATTTGGTGAATCAACATCTAAGATCACTCCGATATTGAAGATTGACAGTCCAGATCCAAAATAGAGGATTCTTTTCGAAAGAAGCTTTGTGGATGATAAATTTTGGGAGAAGGCTTGCGGGCTTTAGGTTTTAGGAAAATTCTTGTAACATGCCACTCAATCTCTCCATGATGAAAGGTCCACGAAGATGTTCCTGATAGGATTGCAAGCTGCAGGTTTCGGGAAAATTCTTGTAATATGTTACTCATCCGCTCTACGGGGAAAATTATGAAATATGTTCTCAACAGGCTTGTAGACTACAAGTTTTGGGAAAATCCTTTTAACTTGCTACTCGACCTCTTCGCAGGGAAAACTTCACGAAGATGTTCTTGATAGGATTGTGAGTTGCAGGTTGCGGGAACGTTATAAAACATATTAAATAGAATTTTCAACTAGAACATCCCAAAAATATGTTCTTGATTATAGGCTTGGGGGTTGTGAGAAAATATTTACAACATGCTACATGAAATTCTAATGGGAAGATTCCACAAAGAAGAGCCCGACAAGCTTGCAGAAGGTTTGGCCGATGGTCAATGGAGGAGAATGATTGATGATGACATGAACAAATAGACATGCAGACACAATAGAAACATGCCATGCCATGTCAATTGGATTTCCAAGGTCAGGTGCAGGTTGTATTAACAGATTGTTATAATAGAAAAACAATCAATTTCTATGAATATTTTCAGGATTTTGAGGGTCATAAACTTGAAGGGGAATTTTGAGGCCATAAACAACATTTTCAGGTGGTTGAAATTGAGATAATTGTATGTAGCTTTAGTACACATAGTAACTTGCACTTAAATGAAAGAAATCAGTAATATCTTTCCAATGAGACATCATGATCACAAAACAGAGCTTGTATGAGGAAGTTACAACTAAAACAATGCAGGATTTAATTTAGGTACCAATTTATTTCCAGAAGGCGTAACTCCTTGCTCAAAAGTCAGTTTGGGGCACACAATAAGTATATGGAAATATCATGGACCATAGAAGACAACCATGGAACCAAAATTGGATTCTATGCACCTAAGATTGTACAGGATGGAAGAAAAGACACATGTAGCAAATAGGGATGAAAATGAGAAAACAATCTAAACTTCTACAACCATAACTATTAGCCCATAGCCCAGATAAAGGTGAAATTTTGAGAGATATCTCAAATTGAAGGTATGAAGATACCCATTTGGAATCCTAGTAAAATTGAAAAGGAGTTGGTGTGGAGATGCTCAAACATGGCTAAATTTCTAAGTTTGGAGAAGATGTAAAGGGACAAAGTTACCATTTCTAGTTTGCTACATATTTTGACTAGAGAATTAGATGAGAAATGTGGGAATTGATTTGGACTCACTGTCATCAATATTATGAATGTCATACAAAATGTTTTCTGGTTCCTAATATATTTTCTTCTGCAAGTGACAAAAGTTGGCCTCTGAAAATTATTTGAACAAGTGAAATAGGTGCAAACATGGGTGAAACTACAAATTTTAGGAAGACATAACTTTTAGCTCATAAATATGATTGAAGCATGAATTTGGCCATTGGAAAAGTAATCCAGAGGAAAACATGATAGATAGATTGAGTTCTCTAAGTAACCATCTTGTTGTTTCATAAAGTTGTAGGAAAAGTGGAGTTGTATTCCATGAACCATTCAACTATTTAAAGTGGAAGTTTTCCAAATAATGTTAATTTCAGAAAACATTTTTAGATGATAGAGGTGCATGCAAAAGGTGAGTATTGGGTCATAAAGAGTATTGAAACTCATGATTATTCCTATGTATAGGTATATAGACACATTTGAAGTGCATTGGTCTAGCAAATAAAAGGGGGATGGATTTTAATAGTAAGTTATTGGGAGATCATTGGTCATGACATCATGCATTTGTGTTGCAGATTATAATTCCAGATGTCCAATGGACATGAAAGCAGGGATACGCTTACATAAGTTAGTTGAGATAATAAAGAGATATAGAGGGAAGTGAATAGATAAAGAGTAGGTAATGGAAAGTGGATAAAGGGCTTGGGAAGAGTAGATCAAAATTAGTATTTAGTTGGTAGAGAATCTGAATGACCTACAAAGGAAAATTAGTAGAGATTCTCACATAAAACATGAATCCATCAGGTGAATAATGTTATCAATGAGCATAGAAAAACAAGGTAAGACTTCACATACATGAAGGTAGAGTTGTAATGTTGGATGTAGAGCTTGCCACCAATGAAAATAAAGGAACTCAAGAATGATGAGGAACTCATGGGATGAGTGAGTAATCTCTGAGGGAAGGCATATGAATTCTGAAAAAAATTTCTTAGCCAGGAATTAGCCCCTTTTGTTTAAAAATATATTAAGTAATAAATCCACTTATGTTATCAGAGTGTGCAGTGGAAGCAGAGTATAGGTACTACAAATTCAAGGGAGAATATTGTTCATGAGTGGAAAGTACATGGCTTCATAGAAAATTACTCAATGGAGAAAAGAAAAGTGTTTAAAAAAGAGAGAAAGCCAGTGGATAACTAGAGATAATGGCAATGGATGCCATAATGTTGATGGTTCATATGGTTTGAAAATACTCTAGTATCAGGGTGATGGAATAATATAAAGTACATCATTCCAATGTGTTGGAAGGTTTCAACAATGCAAGGTTGGAACATGATTTCCCAAGTGAAGGTAGTGGCCAATAAGGCATATTGGTTGGAAGTGCAAGTGTCCAAGTGGAACTTGGATGGAAAAGGTTAAAAACAAGAGAGAAGTGGATCATATATGAGTATAATTTCAATGCATAGGGGTGCAGGGATCTAGGGCGATTCAAAGAAAACCATCTACAACAAAAAAAATAAAAATAAAGCTGAAATAAATATCATTAGAGTGCATGATAGAAGTGATGCATGATGTATACAATAAATATAGAATGCATGTTCATGAAGTGGGGAAGATGAGATTGAATGCTTAATGTATATTGATGTGCATTTGTGCATGTGTACATGCCTGCAAATGTTTGTGGCATGCTTGTAGACTGAGAATAGTCTATTGTTATATGTGAAATAATGATATTATGATAATTGAATACGACTAATGATGGATTGTGTAGATAGGAAAAATGTTTATAGCATGGTTGAAAATGATGTTGATGCTAAATATGAAATCCATCCATATGAAGACAAAGGAGGATGATGGGAATGTTGATAAAGGGGTTGATAAAGGGAGCCTATGAGCTTCTACAAAATATGAATTGATAAGGTAACATCAAGTATTGCAATAAAAACCATGCATGTAAGCATGTTGTTCTTATGATGCATAAATGCTTAAGGGAATTGAGGTAATATTTCCCTCAATTAAATTTCAATTTTGAATTGATGTGTAAAGGTAGAGGGCCTTGAATGGACACATGCTGTGTAATGTTTGTATACAATTATATGAAATTTGATGCCATATTATGCTATTATGGGTTATGAGATCATAACCAAGTCGAGTCAGGAGACATATTCTTGCTATAACAATGGTTGCTAGTAGATATATCCATGCATGAGACCATGATGTGGTTGGATATGGAAGGGCCATAGCGCTATACAAATTCTCAATAGGTCTTCCTAGTTATAATCAATGTTTGGACTGCAACCTCTTTACCGACATTGAAGAGCACTAGAGGATTATATTCCCGGTGTTGTGTATGGGTTGAAGAGGAATGCATCCAAAATATTGAACAAGTAACTAACAAGAGTTTGGATGATGTTTTTAGGCATTGGCTAGACCTTCCAACTCACCGTGTTGGAATACATGACATGGGTATGTGGTATTCCAGAGTCAATGCAAAGATGCATTGTGTAGATGTGGCCATGAGTATTGACATGTTAAGTTTGTTGATAATGTTTGAATGCATTATGAAAAGTTTGGTGTTATCGAAAAAGTTGGTCTGTGCAGACACATATTGATCTCCCTAGACTCAAAAACCAAGACTATAACAAAATATTCAGAACATAGAAATTTATCTAGGTTGATATAATCAAATTAGCAATTAGAAAAGGATTCATACCTTGTAATCGACGATTTTCCTCGCTAGTTGTATCTGCCAACTACTTTGTCATAAGACTTATGTATGATAACTTGCAAGAAACACAAGCCAACAAAGGTGAAAGCAACAAGTATAATTTGATACAACCTATGCAAATGATCAAGGAGAAATGAAACAAAGATAATCAAATATAGAAAACCTTTGTGGGAAAAAAACCATATTATTTAATTAATAATAATGAAAAGGGATTACAACCAAAGATGCCTTGATGTTGTGAATCTCCTTCCAACAAGCCCACTGATCAAATACCCACAATGCATCCAAGAAATCCATCACCATCAACTGACTCCTTTAGATAATATTGAATTCCTCAAAGACAAATAATTACTAACAATACTCTAATAACAAACCAAAAACAAAGCTATCAATCATTATTCTCAATCCACTATTCACTATTTTCTATTAACTTTTCCTCATGAGGGAAGCCTCCTTTTATAGATTGAATATGAAAAGGGTGAGGAGGTTAGGATGAGAGGTTAGGATACACCTAGATCAAGAGTACGAGTGAGATCCAAACCGATCGGAGAACACCTCATCTTGAAGCTTTTATTATAGAATATTCTCAAATTTCATCGTTTTCCCCCCTTTTAAGCAATGTCGCACCCTGCAATGGAGCAACTTGAGAAAATGTCGCACCCTACAATGGTGAAACATGTGACACTTGAGGGTGTCGCACCTTGTAGTGATGAAAGCTGTGAAACTCTCTTAAATTAAGGCTTTAAAGGCCTTAATAACATGTTTAACCCTTTTTGCATGCTTTCTTTCTCTCAAAGTAAGGTTCTTCTGCAACAATCATAGCTTGTATGCTCTGGATGATAGAGGATAAGTGAACATTGTCAATTGCGTCAAAATATCGTGTAACATAATTCCCCCCAAAGTATGAATCTATAAGGGGTGATAACTAAAGTACTTTGTCGTGTGGGTATTGAAGCAAATAAATCATCAGTTGGAGACCTATCAACAACAAACAAGGAATTATAGTATCATCTCTGAGGTAGGAATTCACATACTCAGAATATAATGACTCCAAGCATAGATATTTACATGCAAAGATCCCTGACATGTATGATAGGTCATGGCCACTAAATTACACCATGGATCCATGACAAAATGTTTCAAATCTAAACATAGCCACTGAAAATACACCATGGATCTATGTTATAAAGACTCAAATGTTTGAACATAGCCTCAAAACATACATTGTGGATCTATGAAATAATACATACTTAAAATAATCCATCGCAACATGGATTCCTTTGACAAGATCCACGATCTTCATTTCTGCTATGCCATAGTATGAATCTAACCATATGAATAAAGGTGTTGAAGTCGAACATGGTGGAAACCATCTGATTACTGGTCAATGATGATTACTGTTAACAAATGTGAAAGGAACCACCAATGATGAA
>JASDQU011442565.1:0-17809 GCA_032191745.1 Picea mariana | reverse complement strand
TCTTCGCTATCCTTGTATCTATAAAGTTATGTGAAATTCAACTATCTATAAGAACTGTCACTTTAGTTTTCTTGACATATCCATAGAACTTAAGATTTTGTGGTTGAGAAATACCCGTCATCATGAAAACATAGAGTGTTGGAGTATCGTCGAATTTTTGATTCATTGAAGTCTATTTATGTGTTAGAAGGTACATCCCCAACCTCTTCATTACAGTAAGTTTTTTCACCTAGGTAGATTTATTTTTCCTTACATTTATGTACAAGATTCCAATTAGGAGCATTGCATCTAAAACATCAAATTTTATCCTTATTTGTAGTTGATGATGAGATCCTTTGGTGAAGAGGAATATACTTCGATTTTTCTTCAATGATTCTATCTTTTTGATAAACCAATTCAACATATTTGATATCTAGTACTTTAATTTTATTATGTATGTTTAGTTTAAACCCGATTATGGAAATTTGTAGAAGGAAATTATCAAACACATCATCGAAATGGGTGGTTAATACATGGATCTCATTAAAAAACTCATCCATTGTCCCTGTTAGTTGCAAGCGAGTGATCTTGGTGAAGATTTCAACTTTTTCTATATCCTAAAATCATTTGAAAAAATTATTCTTGAAGGTGTCCCAATCTGATGCAGGAGCACCGACAATACATCAAGTGAGCCAGCATGAAGCGGAAGACAGCTGGACAACGCAAGTACAAATGTTGAAAGCACCATGATATTTGTTGCGCCAAACATTAATGTGTTGATTTAATGAAGCACACTTGTACATTGTAATGGATCTTGAGTGGATAACTCACATCCTTAGGTAGATAGTCGGCATTTAAAATAGTTAATACTATTAGGTAGGAATTTAATTGTAGAATTGATAGCTTTAGAGCTCGAGAGGGAAACGGGATATAGACACCCTCCTTTGTACATTGTATGATTCATTCAAGAGCATTCAGAAGAGAAAGAAGAGCAGTAGAGAATTGTATAAAGAACTTCCATGTACAGATATTGAATTAAGAAGAGAAGCTTTGATTCAATTCCATGGTTGTGTTATTCTCTGTGTATTGTTAATATTATGCTCGTGAATGTTTGCTTCTTGTCATACATTTTCTTTTATATGCTGTGTATGTGATTTCATGGTTGAAGTGAAGTCTGGGAGGACAGGAAGTTAGTTTCAATTGTTTCTCTATCNCATGGTTGTGTTATTCTCTGTGTATTGTTGATATTATGCTCGTGAATGTTTTCTTCTTTTCATACATTTTCTTTTATATGCTGTGTATGTGATTTCATGGTTGAAGTGAAGTCTGGGAGGACAGGAAGTTAGTTTCAATTGTTTCTCTATCTTGAACCAGAGAATTCCTACAAGGAGTGCAGTTGAATCTGTCCGCAAGGAGTGCGTGACTACAGGGTTCAAGTAGGGATAACTTTTGTTCTAATCTCTCAGAAGGGAAGAATTGGCACCAGAGCCGTGCAAGGTGTGTGCAGGCTGGACAAAGACTCAGAGTTGCGATTCTGAGCAAGAGAGTTAAGATTTATGCTGCAGGAGTGCGCAGGGCTGAAAGCTTCATCACTTAGTCGTGATTGAAGATTTGCCGCAAGGAATGCATGCAAGAATCTCTTTATGAGAAGTTGGGAGTCCATAACAAGTTCAAGAGGGATAAGCCTTTGAGTTCGTCGAAGGGCTGCACAGGGAGGCCGTACCAGAAGTGTTCAAGAAAGTACCGAAAACTTGCGTGCGTTGGACAGAACTTCGTGGAATAAGCGCTTGCTACAATTTGCAATTTGAACGGATCGTCTGAATTCTCCAAGAAGAAGTTGCGAGAATCCGAGGCATAGGATCTTGCAGAGGTGCAAGAAATCCATCATGCAAGTGTGGAGAAAGTTCAAAGTTCAGGAGGACAGGAGTGTCGATCGGTATCACAAGGAGTATAGCTCGACTCGTGAATTGGCATATCGGGCCATCGTGAGAAAAGGGCGGAAGATTTGGCCGTGGAAGTCACGATATAGAGAGACGTGAAGTTCCGACAATTTCGAGGATGGCGTGGGCCATAGCAGGGTGACGTGGCAGGTAACGCGGGTTATCCGCGTTTCAGCATCTCATTCATTGGGAGCCGACGAGAAGGTTGATTGACCTCGCGAGTGGTGAAGTCGCGAGGGAGCGAGGTCGCGAGTTCGGCGTTTCGGCGCATCGCGTATCGGAGGTTGAAACATTAAGTGTCAGAGGTCGCGAGTCGCGAAGTGGCGATAGGGTCGAAGTTTCGATAGTGGCGAAAGAAGGTCAGCGTTGACTAGTATCTCGGGTCTCGGAGGTGCGAGAACCCAGGGATAGACCGTGAGCTCGCGAAGCTGCGAGTTCTGATTTTCCCGAAAGTGAATAAAGGGGAAGTCACGCGAAGGAAGTGTGGGTGAAGATATTCCAATAGGAAGATAGAAGAGCTTTGGACGCTCTTCGGGCCAAAGTTAGAGAAGGTCCTGGTGGAAGCGGGGCACGCGGGTGGCGCTTGCTGCATCACAATCTCTCAGCAATCCTCCCCTACATTTAGAGTCCCACCACAGGAACAAGTTACAAGTTTTTTTATCCAAGTAAATCAATTCAATGTTGATTTTTTCATCATCATCACTTATATGGTGCATAGAGAAATAGTTATCATTTTTATTTATCCATGTTGTACCCTCTTGGTTGTCCTCGCCATCAAACTTTAGTATATATGGTTTTACCTTGTGTACAATGTTATTGAATGAACTCATATTCAATGATTATTGTGGATGCAAGGATGATTTTTGGCTAGTCATTCCCTTGCTTTCATTTTTTTATGCTTCGTATTGATATTTGAATGCAAGAAGTTCTTCATATTTTTCGTTGGATTCTCCTAATAAATTTGCACAAATCCTTGTAATTTTTCTTTCAAGCTTAGCATTTGATTTTTTTGCTGACAAAGTTCCTTTAGAAGGTCCACCAAATTTCTTATAGGTGTTTCTTGTATTCATGTTTGATGAAAATTGTTACATTTTTTTTCTTGCTAAATTTGTTTTACCTCTACAAGAAAAAATTACCACTGTAAAAAGTTTTTATCTTTGTAAATTTATATGTATATATATGGTAGGGAATATCAAATGGTTTACCCATGGGTTATTCACTTAGTGAACCTGTGGCATAGTGCCTTCGTTCATGGGATATTAAAGAATGCCCCTAATTTCACTAGATATTGATAAATACCTCCCAAAATCCTTTTATTGTACCCCCTTCCCAATATTTATTTTCAATAAAATAAACCCCTATTTTAACTAGATGCCCCTTTTTATACCCGCCAATACCTATAAACCCCTTGAGACTACACATCCCCCCCAATACCTACAATATATTGAGCTTATTTTTCACAATTAAAAAAAAAACCTTTATGAATGAATGTGATAAGATATTGGTCAACAAGGTGAATCCCCCATGGGTTTACCAAAACCATGGGCTTGTAAACCACAAATGGTAAAACCAAAATTTACTTTTCCTTTTTTTCGTTTTTATTTCTTTTGTTATCCTATATTTCTAGTACCATGGAAAAATACCATGGTATTTTGAAACCACGAGCTCTGATGCCAATTTTGCAAGAAAACTATTCCAAATAAACGATATATTTTACAAATTCTTCGATGATCGTGTTGCAAAAGAGTATTACAATATATATAAAAGAGAATGAAAGTGTTGCAACCTTGAAAATGGATACCAAAAGACCGTATGACTATTAATTAATTAATTAATTAATTTAGACTCATCACATATCTTATTTAGGCTTTGTGCCTCTATCAGTTACACATTTATTATGAGTCTTTATGGTTTGTTGCTACACTATTTTGCAACTTTCCTACAACAATGGAATTCATACAAGAGTTCTTTATTAATTATGAGACAAAATATTCCCTTGGCTTTCCATGTATAGGAGTTTGTGTTTTTGGAGGTTCATGGCATAATTGTTTGGCATTTTATTGTATTTTGGAGGTTATCGATAATTATTTCCATAACTCTTCAAATAAGCCCCCATTTTTGTCTTGTTTGAGGCATTGAGAATAGCATTCCACTCTCTTTCCAACAGTTGGTTGTATGCCACATTTGATTCCTTTTTTATATTCTTGTTTTTTCTCATGGGATGGATAAATTAAGAGAATTGATTTCTCACTTGTACATGGATACTTATTATGGCCTTGTTTTTTGGGACCCATATCAAAGATTGTTTTCCATGATAGCCTTTATTTTTGGTACCTCTCTTTTTCCACCTCGAGTAGTGGATTTTGGGCCACTCATGCCAATATTTTTAGAGTTGTCACTAGGGATTTACCTCCATGAACAACCTTGTTTTGTAGGCCTTGGAGCCAACTACCTTGGAATGTTTCTTGCATGGTTGTTCAACATCATCCTTTCCTTCAACTAGTGCATCCATACTTTTTCCATGATCTATGACATCCATTGCCATCATCTACATTCACCTAGTTCAACATTGCGGGGGATGGCGTGAAATTCTTCCTCGAGTGATTATTTATGCTTCACCATTTTGTTTTAAATCAACTATTTTTTAAGAGTGAACCTTATATCAAGCACCGATTTCTATTTTGACTTGGTGGTTGCAATGGATAGTGACCCGTGTACTCCAACAAGATGGATTAGTGTCCATAAGTATACTCATTTTATGTTTGTTTTTTCAATTGTACATGAGTACCTAATTAGGATTTTTTTGTCGAGACTCATTTCATAGGATTGGTCTCTTTGCTTAAAAAGTTTAAAATTGGTTTCTTTGATTTCTACAAGGACATTTGATGGTATCCACAACTTAGGGTTACCTAGCCCTATTTATAATTTTAGCGATGCTTCATGTTTGGACCTTTCAAAGACTGGAGGCCTCATTTCTCATTTGATAGTTCATGGTGGTTTCTTTTGTTTGAATCCTTTGTTATGGATTCTCACCATCACCTATTTTTCTAAAGAATTTATGTGGTGGTTGTTGGTGTTTTCCATTCTCAGGACTCTACAATCAAACCTCTTCTTCTTCAAACTTCAACCAAGTTCATTGAGGTTACTCGACTCTCCTATTCAAATTTTTGGTCATATTACTTTCCGATTGGAGCTTTTAGCCTCCACAGGTCTCATGGTCTTTACATTCAATGCATCATTGTTAGATATTTAGTTTCAAATCCAATGTCTTTATTTACATTCAATGCTTCATTGTGAGATATTCAGTTTCAACTCTAATGTCATTTTCAACACTGGCATTCTTCTCTCTTTTGGAGAGGGATTTTTCCTACTAGTTTTTCTCTTTTTCTTCTCTTCTGATAGTGTATTTTGTACCTGGATACCCATGGATAAAAAAAATTGACCACCTAGATTTCTCGCTCTTTGAATTAAAAAAAAATTCAGGATCAGAAGAAGGAAATTTTGAAATATTATCACTTCATTGTGTATCCCCCAGTCTCATATTTGTCACGCATTTTTCAGATTCAAAATCTGAGTTTGTATGCTCAAAATATCCAGGTTTTTGTCTAATCACCCAAAAAGTCCCCTTTTTCCATGTGTAAACTGACTAAGATCTTCTTGGTTCCATTCTTAGCACTTAAGACCATGTAACATTTTCTTGGTTCCACTCTTCCATATTTATTGTTTCTATTACTCACCCCCCTTTTCCTTAATCTCATTTACTTCTTGCAGTGCGAACCTACACTCATTTATTCCAGTCCTTCCTCCCCACCTTACCTCCACACACCTTACCCCTTCTTTGCATTCCCTTATTCCTTAACCTCTCCTCTATTCCCTCACTCCCTCACCCATACTTAACCACATTTCCCACCCCCCTCACTCCTTCATGTAGACCTACTCTCTTCTCCTCCCTCACCCTGCTTCCCTCACTCAGCACCACACTCCTTTACCCCCTCTCCACTCCCTTACTCCCCACTCATTCAAACATAAAATCTCATCATTCTTTTAGATACACAAACCTCCTCCCTCACCAAAATATTCCCTCACTCC
Source organism: Picea mariana (assembly GCA_032191745.1). Taxonomy (NCBI): domain Eukaryota; kingdom Viridiplantae; phylum Streptophyta; class Pinopsida; order Pinales; family Pinaceae; genus Picea; species Picea mariana. The sequence continues at coordinate 11,801 of JASDQU011442565.1, read as the reverse complement.
TTATCACTCACTCTACATTTGCATTCCCTCCCTTATTTCTCCTTCCTCACCTTCTTCCCTCCTTCCACACTCTTGTCCCTCTCCCATTTCTCCAACACTTAGCCATATTTCCTAAGATTTTACTCAACCAAACACTTTATGACACATGTCAATGACCTATTTTTTACACATGTCATCCAATGAAAATGATACACATGGTAGCCTATGGAGGGATGAAACATGTCAGACATATGAAACCATACAACTTGTGACATGTGGTTAAAAATGGAGATATGAGATGTGGCAGATTATTGACCTATCACGCAAAGACACATGGTGAAATTTGGATTGTTGAGTCATCATGTTGATTGGGATGAAGTGGAAGTTGAGTCGGTATTTAAAATACTAATTAATTAATTAATTTCCAAGGGATTGAATCCTTATGTCACTATAGTATTCTTATTTCACACATAAAGTGTATAACACACTTTTAATTATATACCATTAAAATACCCATACTCCCATACATGTGGGATAAGATTTTAAACCAAATTTTGAATTTCAAAAGGAGGAAGGTGAATTTGAAACAAGGGCCCAGATTGCCCGGTGAAGATCAATCAACGACTGCTAAGAATTAATCTTCTCAAGGCCATATCACGAGATCCGAGAGTCGGAATCGAACAAACTATACCTCATTGGAAATATATCTCGATGAGAAATATGTTGGAATAGGTTTCAAGAGTTGGAATTGGCCATATGTTTCTCAGAAATTGAAAGAATAATCAACGACATTTTTATGCATTGCCAATAAATTTGTTTGAGAACTCAACTTCATGACGTCATATCTTGAGACAATGGAATCAAAAGTGCACCCATGAGGCCTCGTTGGAAAGATGATAGGATGAATATTGCATATGGAATGTTTCTCATGGATGAAAGGGAAAATATGTTACTCAGAAAATCAAAACACGGCTTGATTTTATTAATGGCAATCAAATTGAAAATTTGAAAATAAAGTTTATTAAATAAAATTTATTAAAGGAATAAGTGGGCCCTACTTGTAGGAACGAATTTCAATGACATAAGTCGTTAATGAGACTTTAATCAAGGATTAATTAAAAGTTCTTTACTCCGAAAAGGAATCATGGAAAGTTATATAAAGGAAACCCTAACTACTTCAAGAACATGGAAAGAAGATTTTAGAAGGGAAAAACAAGGCATTATCAAGAGGTTGGAAGTCAAAATTTTCTACAGTGGTGAAGAGTCTGCAAGAAAAAAATATTTGTCTCTCCAAGATTCGTTGGACTAGCCTACTAAAGGTTTCCTCCCTACATGTTCTTCTTTATGTTTCTTTCCATCAAATATTTCATGTATTGTCAAACAGATAGGAAGATTTGTGTTTGAGAATTTCTTTCTCAAAATTATTCATTCATCTTTCAATATTTTATGTCCAGAGGAACAAGATCCCTCATTGTAAAAAGACAATTGTAGTTTAATTACAATTTATCAATTTTTCATTGAGATTGTTTAGGCTACTAAGACAACTTTCTTATTCTGATAGTGTTAAATTTATCACATGTGGGATATTATTATTGATTCCTCTATAGAGAGCTATTTTGGGACAACTTTAATGACCTCTCAAGACTTGATATTTTGAGTGTGAGATGTTTAAATTGTGCCTATCATATTATTTATTGAGATTTAATGATGCACTCTTATAAAGTTCTCTGATGACATGCCCATCTTTGTCTTTTCATTCTTCTTGCAAAGTAAAAGTATATTTTGAGTTCAATTTATCTTACAATAAAGAAAGAATGTAAGTTGAATGGAGACTCCAAAACCTTGTAGAAACAAATATCTATTGACACACTTCATCTTATCTTTTTTTTAAATGATCTGATGTATTTTTTTATAACTGTATATATGGGTTTTACATTTTTATATATTATATTTATTGGAAGATCTCTCGGGTTTCGCTCTTTAGCATTCACCCTTTACATTCATTTCAAAACCATACAAGGAATATTCCAATCTTTCACTCAAAGAAGAGTACCACCTCTCTAAAAACGCAAGAGGATTCATATCCTCACGAGGTTGACCTTACTTGATCGTAAAATAGCTTTTTAGATCAACAATACCTTATAAGGACTCATTGTCAAGACCTAATTTTTCCTTTGTTTACTCACCACATTTGAATTTAGGGGGGTGTTAGTGTTCTTGTAGGATTCTTTTCCAATTTTCCAACATATTTACCTTCCCATGTGTGATAGCCATCCTTTTCTAATGTTGGGACTCTTCCCATTGTTATATATAGAGCTATTTTTTCAATTGTTGTTTTGTTATATCAAGTCTTGGCTCATTTACAATCCAAGTTAGACCCATATTTTTAAAGATTCCATGGAGTTTGTTCTTATTTTAGCAATGTTGATTTATACTTTTGATTTATAAATTAGGTTGATTACTTCCTTGTAATATCTTAATTTTCTCTTATCATCTAAATTCTTTATCTCGTCACAATTTCTCATTAAATTTAGATGTAACAATATTTTTAATATTATCTTTATTCTACATAGTGACCTATTCCTCAATATATGATTGATTTAGACAAGACTTGATATCCTCATCCAAACTCACATGAGCCAAGTGAAGTTTGAAGAAAACTTAGGAAACCTCTTGTCTTCTATGTTGTTATCTTATTCTCTTACATTAAATATCTAATTACACCTATATTCTTAAGAAGGGAAGACTAACTTTTATAAAAGAAAAAATAGGATACTATATTTTACCCTTTAATTTTAAAATTATAAGTTATTTAAAAAAATAAAAATTATACTTGTTTTTATTTTTAAGAGCATGGTCGAAATGGATAAAAAGCCAAGTTTAAGAAAACAAAATCGTGTTATTCATTGATATTAAATGTTCAATGTACGGATATCTATTGAAGTGAAAGTAGAAGTCATTGTTATAAACATACCCTCCGAGGCCATTGTTTTCTCGTTGAGATAAACAACGATTTTTCTTCATTGAGGTCGCTTATGTGCAAAATGTAATAAGAGTTATCAGAGGTTATTAGGTGTCAAAAGTACGTCATAATGGTATTAGTTGTAGTCGTTGGTCGTCTCTTTTTGTTTGTGGTGCACATGGTTAGTATAATTTTTTCCATGCAAACATGAACTATATTAATGAACATTGTAATGGATTGGTTGAGTAACTACTCTACTGGATAACATTAAATGTTGTAATAACTACTCTGTTATATAACATTAAATGTTGTATAGTGTTGTGTATACATGGGTTTACTTCAAATCAAATTGTGTATAATAAACTCAAAAATACTCCCTAGCAAACTGGTTATTAGTCCCCGTCGAAGGTGTAGAGGGACTATAGTGATCGATAAAACGTTGACTTCATATTAACTTTCCCTTTGACTATAAATTTTTGCACAATCTCTATTGTTAGAACTAGAGAATATAAAGCATTATTTTTTATATAATAAAAAAACATTATTTGTCATTATCTCATTTCAGAATATATTCTAAGTCTTATTTCCATATTCTCTATTCTCAATGTTTTAAATGTTTAGATATCCAAAGTTTTGAGCATCGATGCTCTTTTTGAATTTTTTTATTTTTATTGAAATGTTTACATACCGAAAGTTTTGAGCATTGACACTCTTTTTGAGGTACTTGAATGGGCCTGACAACTTAAATGTTTACATAGAACGAGGCCCTTAAACAACCCTTACAACCTTAAATGTTTACTTAAATAGGCATGTCATAGTACACTTTTCCTCCAATTTTTGCATACAATCTTGCAATGAATTTGAGCAGTATTGTTTTCCACCGCCACTCGCATTGTCATCATATGTTTCATATTTTTTCTATGTTTGGAATGAAATTTATTCATAATTGAATATGCATATATTCTTTATGGGTTCACTGGTTGCTTCTTATTCACGGGTTCATTGGTTTGTTGCTTGTTGCTTGTTGTTGTTTGGTTCAACTTTGAAAGGTTGAAGTCCTGCACCTGCAGTTGGACCTGTTGGTGCTTGCTCACTATTTTTTTCTTGCTGCTTGATTTTGTTTGATTCAACTTTCATAGGTTGGAGTTATGCACTCGTAGTTGGAGATGTTTTTGCACTTTACAGGGTTCAAATCCTGCACCCATAATTGGACCTGTGATTATGGCGTTCATTGTTGATGACTAAGCTTCAATATGATAGTTTCATTCGTATTCATTATTTATTGTTTATTGTTTACAATTTGCAAGTAATAATGTTTATGTATTTATTCATCATTCTTATCCTATAGACTTTCCATAGAGGTTGGCATATCTTTTCCTCTTGCTCTTAAATTTTCCTCCATTTTTTCCCCAAAACTCTGCACCATGTGCATGCCAATGTCGTATGCACAACTTCCACTGTCATTTTTTATAGAATTACAAATATTAGTCCTTTTTCGTATGTGTCGAAGTGGAAATCTAATGCCTCAATTGAATAAGGAAATTATTTAGCCTTCCCACCTTTCCTTCGATGATATTCCCACCTTGCCCATGAATGATTACCTACCTATCCACTATGAGAATTGAAGCCATCCCTTTCACATGAAAAGACGATGTCAATCTTGTTTCCTTTGCAAAATGTTCTTGTAGAAGAAAACTACAGGTAGGTGTAGAAGGGATAAGTATGACACAACGGTAAATAAGATGAAAAAAATATACACACCATTGTTAGGCATTATCCATATTTATCGGTTACATATTTTAGTAAGTTATAAAGAAAAACGTTCCAGGACCTTAAATGAAAATCCTGGGTAATTTCAAGACCTATTGTTGCACTTTGCGGTGTTGAAATCCTGAACTCGCAATTGGACCTACGATTCTATCGTCATCACTGACGATTAAACAATCCACATCTCACTTTCCCCACCTCTGAATTGTAGTTCAAGGGAATGTGTCTTCATAAACACATCTCCACCCGACACACGAACATTCATGCTTAAACCACCATTATTGCTAAAACAAGAGCATGATAATTCAGAGAATGTGATATGTCGCTCTATTATTGATTACTACCTCCAGCTTCCGCCTCCCATTAAGCATATTTTCCTTGCAGAATTCGTATCGCATTACAAAAAAATTGTTACACGCATATCAAAAAGACAAAAAAAAAAATGTAATACGCTTTGTCAAATACAAAAAACACACCGACTATGAAAACTTCTGTAGAGAGAAACTATTGTTGTATGTTCCATTTGATCAAAATGAAGACACATTAAAACATACCTTCACTACATGGGAAGCTGCATATATTGTTTATGAGACTACAGTACAAACCAATGAGGCTAGATTTACGTACAATGTCAACCCAACATGGGGTGATTTAGAAAGTGCACTTGAAGAACTAGAAAACTCTGGCAATGTTGATGAGACATCAACAAAGAATAAAACAACTAGAACTTTATGTGAATCATATGACTTGTAAGCATATTTTCCTTTTCCCCGAGTAACTTCCATTGAAAAATGTATCAATCTTGGGTTTAAAGTCACAAAACATCCTTTCTTTATCGAAAATGAAGAATACTACAGAGTTAGATGACTGTTGAATCGAGAGAAGAAAGAAATCCTAAAGGATATTTCAATAAAGAAATTCTTAAACCTTCACACTCCTATGCACTTGTTCCTTACAGGCGGGGTAGGAACAAGGAATAAATTCACATCGAAAGAACTATTCCAAATGCTTATATGAATGTATGATTCAAACAGTTCGAGTGACCCTATGAAACTAAAGGGACTGATACTTGCATATATAGGAAAGTTGCATATAATCTAGGTGGAACAACAGTCCACTCTGCATTATTGATGTCTTTTAACAAGTCTCATTTTCTTCCACTCAACAAAGAAATGTTAGATACCTTGTCAAATCTTTGTGACAAAGAAGTCACTTCTTATATTCCATTGAAAATCGAATGAGAAACGCAGAACATGTCCAAACGAAATACTTTGGAAACCTTGATATGGTATTCTGTGGGGATCTATTCCAGGCACAACCAATACAATATTCTCTCATATTTGAGAAACCTATGGTCAACATGAAAATAATGATGCATGAATTTTGGAAAGACAACATAAAATTCTTGGAATTACATACTACAATGTGCCAGAAAAATGAAAAATTTATTGCAATTCTAAATAGAATACGGACAAACCAAACATCTGATGACTTAACATATATCAATTCAAGTTGCATGTGACCTACCCCAACCGAACCAACCTTCCCTTATCTATTCTACAAGAATAAGGATGTTGCAACGCATAACAAGTATATGATATCGCTCATGCATGGCAATGATATCATCATCAATTCAATTGATCTTGAAGAAGAAAATCATGGCAATGCACGATGTCATCAACATACAACAACTTTCCCTTTGCAACTTGTCCTAAAATTAGACATGCCAGTTGAAATATATGCCTGCAACTATGATTCACATGATGGTTTGGTGAATGGTGTAGTTGGAATACTCAAAGATTATACCAAAACAAAACCATTTGATGTCCTATGGATTAAGTTCCATGACCCGCATATTGGCCAGCGACAAGCCAACAAGTTAGCTTATATATATAATTCAAACACTTTGTGCGAATGGACACCTATATTGCGAATATCATAACCAATATCAACATCGGCAAAGACAGGTCAACTAAAGATTTGAAAACAGTTTCCAATTCAACTTGCATGTGCATGTACAATCCACGGATCACAAGGGATAACACTTGATAGTGTTTCCTTTGACCCTGCTAGAATATGAATACATGGACCTATATATGCAACTCTGTCTCGTGTCAAAAATATAGATTCCTTGTATTTGCTAAGTGCTCTTACAAAATATAACTTCAAGTTCCAACATAAAGTCAATACTGAGATGCAACGCCTTAAGACTAGTGCAAAATGGTATCTTCAATATGATTACCAATCCATACAAACAAAGTCATCTGTATCAATTCTCTCACTTAACACGTCCAGCTTAAATGCACATATGAATGATATACTCAATGACAATGACACAATGCAATCTAATATTATGTGCTTGCAAGAAACATACATGACATTATGCATGCAAAACCAACAATTTCCAAATCACAATTTGATATCAAGTTACATTACAGATGGAGTGATGATATTAGTGAAAAAACATATAACAATTTTGGATCATATGCATTTTGACGTAGACCCCCACCTCGGCAAGGTATGATGACCTCCTAGTCTTTGGATCTTCCAATTCCCGATCCGAAATGGCTCCTTTGGTCCCTGTTGGAACCCTTCACACATATAACCACAGGTCTCATTTTATATGCTTCGTCTGCGCGAACATGCACTAGGAATGAGCCTCCACTCCACGTGACCACAAACTTAACCCCAAAAGGCGCGTCGCATTTCACGATTTCAGGACTTTCGTTGTGAGGCACCCTGACTCATCTAATTCCTGAAATCCCAAAATGGGATAACAGTCCCTAGCTCCTCCCTTAATTTAATCACTAATGTGACCCTTGACTACGACCTGGGGCCCAATCTTTGAGCGTGTCAGGACTTCGTGTGTCATGGGTTTGTGAAGTGACCCTCTCCCCTTCTCCCGAAATGTGAAACCATGATGACCGATTATGCCAGATCCATAGTCCTGATTTCCCCCATGATCTAATGGTCCAAATATTTTTTCTCGTGAAGTTAGGCTTTCGCGACTCATGAATTCCGGGTAGCAAGTTTCTCCACTCTCCTAACTCTTGAAATGTCGATATTTCAAAGCGCCCAATCAATGGCTCACGCTCCTCTGGATCTAGTGACTGCTATCTCTCTTGAGCTTGCGGGTGTTGAAAAACACTAGATCTTACCCTCTCCACAGATCTACTGGATCTAACGGTCCATGGAAATCGATGTTTCACCTTCCAAGAATTTCCACCGTCTGTTCAGGTTGTCAATAGTTGCTCGCCAAATAAGTCAACGTCTTTCCTCCTGAGCTTGATTTCTGTGAGGTGACTTTGACCCTTGTCTGTCCTCTATACTTTCCACATCTCTATCCCTCCTGAGCTTGATTCTTGCTACAAAATCAAGGATTCTAAGGAATTCTTGTGTGCACTCCTTGTGGACCTCATGATAATCCCTGATTATCTGATATCTCCCAACTCTGCGCACTCCTTGCGACAAAATTTCTTCAACTGCTCCCTTGGGTTGGAAACATCTAAGACTTTTCTCAGCCTGCGCACACCTTGTATGGTTCTGTGTTGTACTTGCACTTCTATTGGTATAAGAACAACTCTATCTCTCCTGAGATTTTCTGAGGTAAAACTTAGAACTCATCGACGCATTCCTTGCGGACTTTCACTGCACTCCTTGTAGGAATTCTCAGGAAGAGAAGCAATTGGAACTTATACTCTCCCTCTCACAGACTTTATACATTCAACATGAAATCATACACATTAAGAATTTAAATAAATGCATAATAGATCATATAACCAAACTGTAAACATAACATTCAATAGATGCAAACAATAACCATAACAACACCATGAAATTGGATCAAAGCATTCTTATATTAATTCAAGTAATTGTGTACATGGTTTCTATGGCAACAACTATCTTCTCAAACAACTTCTACAATCTCTGTTTTTCTCGGCTCTCCTATGCTCTCTTGCTCTATAGTTTTTTTTTACAATGAGAATAATCCTACAATACATATGAGGGATATTTCTTGAGTTTTCCCTCCTACAACTCTAATCTATCTTATCGAATTAAATACTACAACTACTTTACATTTATTACATTAAATTCCTACAACCGATAGATGAGAGCAACATTCAATATCTGCATTACAATCCCCAAAACATTTAAGAGTAATTACATCTTTCCAGCTATTACATTAATGTTCATCTTTTAAAATTTAAATGTCTTCAAAATGCGCGCTGGTGTATATCCAGCTGTCCTCCACTTGTGCTTGTTGGCGATGCTCTTGCATCATACTTCTCTTGGATGGAAAATTCATGGACTCATTTCCATGAGCTCCTACACCGTCTGTCCATGTTTCTGTATATCTTCTTCAATTTCACAACTTGCATCCTCAATCGGGTGTCCCTTCCATTTGATTAGATATTCAAAATATGTCTTCCTCCGGGTTTTCTTACCAACTCTCTGATCAATGATATTTTTCATCTGGGGATTTTCAGCTACAAGTATCTTCTTGACCCACTGAACTTCCTTTTGATTCTCTTCTCCTCTTGCTTCATCTTCTCTATAAGTGTACATATATGCTATGTTGAATATGGGTTATATGCCCACATCACCTGACAATTCTATTTCATATGCATTGGCCTCAAATTTTCGTAAAATCTTACATGGCCCTATCTTTTTCATCTTCAGCTTGTTATATGTTCCCCTTGGGAACCTTTCTTTTGTTATATGTTCTAAGACCAAATCTCCCACTTCGAATTGAATCTCTCTCATGTGCTAATCTTCTTTGTGCTTGTATTTCTGGTTGGAACTCTACAACCACTCTTTAATCTTACTGTGGAGCTCCTGCATCTCTGCTACAAAATCTTTCGCTCCAGCACTCCTGAAATCATTATGCTCTAGGTCTCTCAACTCAGATACTCCCCTTGGATGCATTCCATACATTATATGAAATGGGATCTGTCCTGTGCTCCCGTTAGGTAAGTCATTATATTCAAATTCTGCTTGTGGCAGAATATGATCCCACTGACTATGATGTTTAGCTACTAAACTCCTCAATAAGTATCCCAAACTTCAATTTACTACTTCAGTCTGTCCATCCGTCTAAGGGTGATATGTTGAGCTAAAAAATAAATCCCCCCCCCATCTTTTTCCATAGTGTCCTCCAGAAATGACCAACAAATTTGGTATCTCTATCCGAAACAATACTCTTGGGTGAACCATGAAGTCAAACAACTTCTTTGAAAAACAAGTTTGCAATGTGTGTTGCATCACTGGTTTTCTGACATGGAATAAAATGTGCCATTTTTTAGAATCTATCGACTACCACGAATATGGAATCACAACCTCTTTGTGTCCTTGGCAGTCCCAACACAAAATCTATGCTTACCGCATCCCATAGCCTCTCTGGTATTGGAAATGGTTGATACAACCCTGTATTTTTTATTTTCCCCTTTGCATGCTAGCATATTCTACATCTGTTGACAAATTTCTTGACATATGTCCTCATCCCTAGCCAATAATACAAATTGTTCAGCTATGCAAATGTTTTATCATGGCTGAAATGTCCAGCCAATCCTCCACTATGTTTTTCCTTCAAAAGATTTTCTCTCATATAACATTTTGGGATACACAATTGATTTCCTTTAAACAATAGTCCATCCTGAATTAAATATTCAATCCATTGGATTCTATCTCTCAGAACAGGATTATCGCATGCTTCATAAGCATCCTTGAAATCTAAATCATCTTTGTACATTTCCTTAAGGCTATCAAAACCTAAGGTCTTCACAAAAAACTCCTGCAGAATCAAACATTTCCTGCTCTATGCATCATCAACCTTGCTAGCATTTACATAAATCTTCTTTATAAAAAAAGTAAAGTTTTGCATAAATTCAACCCATTTTTCATGTTTTTGGTTCAGTTTTTCCTGTCTGGTTATAAGTTGTAAGGCCTGGTTGTCGCTATACAAAATGAACTCTTTCAGAACCAGGTAGTGCCTCGATTTATTCAATGCTTGTATGCCTACATAAAAATCTTTATCATACGTGGAAAATTTCATCTTGGTCTTGTTTAGATTCTCACTGAAGTATGCAACTGGTCTATTGTCTTGACTTAAGACTTCTCCTATCGCAAATCCACTTGCATCACATCTCACTTGAAATGTTTTACTAAAATATGGAAAAACCAGAATTGGTTGTGCAGTTATGTTTTCCTTTAACAACTTGAAACTTTTCTCCGCTTCCTCTATCCAATGAAAAGATTTATGTCTTTTCTTGACTGTGTCCATCATTGGTGCACAAATTCCACTAAAATTTCTGATAAATTTCCTGCAAATATTGGTTATTCCATGGAAGCTTCTAACTTCAAATATATTCCTTGGCGATGACCACTCTTTGATTGCTTTTATCTTCAGAGCATGTCGGAAGAACCATAGTGACAGAGCTTTTGAGAGCTTGTCGACGTTTCAGATCCACAACAGGATCCATCTTCAGGACAAAAAAGCCTGAGGAAAAATAAGAGAGGATCCTTTAATAAATAGTGAAAAATAAACCCTAGGTTTGGGGAGGTTTTTCAAAATAGGTATTTAATTAATGAATTAAGATGATAACCCGACAGTGTTAATTAAATTTTAAGCTAAGAATAGGCTAAATTTTATTGTTGACCCTATTATTAAAAGTAATTTTAATATTAATTTTGTGTTAATAAAGGTTAAATTAAGGTTAATATTACTATATTAGTGGTCGGCTTAAGTGAAACCCTAGGTTTAAGGTTTAATATTAAATTAACTGAGCGTTACTAGCAATGTAGGGTTAAAAAAGGCTAAAAATAGGTTAATGTTATTAATATTAAATTTTATGATAAATATAGGCCAAAATTAGGGTCAGTCACATGGTGTTAATGTTAATATTAAATTTAAATTTAAATATATGTTAAGAACCAAACATCAATATAGCATATAAAAACCTCAGGAAAAGTACTCAACGCCTTGAAAAAGAGATAATTTCAGATAATAAGCCTCTTCGAGGGGGAAACCTCCTTTTACCCCACTTAAATGTTCAAGTACAAGATGATTCAAAATGAAAATGTCTCCTTGGTATAT
>JASDQU011442563.1:11336-31671 GCA_032191745.1 Picea mariana | reverse complement strand
TATATGATTGAACATAGAGGTAGAATGATTTCGTAGAACCACACTTTTGAATAGAAATAGCAGTACCATCATTTGAGCACAAGACTGTCTTTTTCTGTTTATGACTTGGTAGGAAATGCTCAGTTTCGAGTTAGTTATTAGAATTCAAGTTCTCAGAATAGGTGTGTGTTTTATTTTTAGTATAGCATTCAAATAAAGACTAGACGCTTGCCTACACATACTGTGTATCAGCTCGAAGTTTACCAACCCTGGTTTGACAATTTAGTGTATCAGGTCACTTAAAAGCTTCAATTTAGCAGCCTGACACTTGATATATATATATAGGAGACAAAGGGTACAATTATGATGAAAGGGTGCAATGAAGGATTATAGCCTACCTACATATGTAACACTAGAAATGTAATAATTCACTATCTAGGGCTTCATAAGGGTTTTTATACATAACATGGGGATTTTTCTAGGGCTTAACATGCCCCTCCCCTTCAAACAACTATTTTCCTCAACACTTGACTAACCCTAGATGCTTCTGCATGAATAACTCATCTTCCCATGTTACCTCTTCTGCTAGTAGGTTCTTCCATTTGACGAGGTACTATGTAATTACTTGATTTCTCAACTACTTAATTCTTATTTCAAAGATTGTTTCTAGCTCTAGTATGATTTTCCCTTCTTCATTGATCTCTGGTAAAATAGTTTGTACTAGGATCTTGTTGTCGATGACCTTCTTTAAGAAAGAAACATGGAAGACTGGATGTACATGTGAATATGGAGGCAACTTCAATTTGTAAGCCATACTTCCAATCATTTGCAAAACCTTATAGGGGCCATAATATTTGGGTGCTAATTTATTGTCCTTATTTTGTTTCTTGGGGGACATTTGTTTGTATGGTTGTAGCCTCATAAATACCCAATCCTATTTTGTGGCATAACCAATTTGTCCTTCAATAGTTTTAGGACCTTTTGTTGGTTTTGTATGTGGTCCTCCACTACTTGAACCTTTGTATTCCCTTTCAAGGGTGATGTAATGGATGGAGGATGATATCCATAAAGTTCTAGAAATGGGGACATTTTTGATGAAGTATGGAAGGATGTGTTGTACCACCATTTCGCCAAGGGTAACCACTTGACCCATTGTGTTTGTTTATTAGATGCAAAACAACGAAGCTATCCTTCTAGGAATTTATTCACAATATAATTTTTCCTATCATATTGAGGGTGGTAAGATGAGCTGTGAGCCAATTGAGTGCCCAAACAACAAAATAATTCGCTACAAAAATTTCCTGTGAAAATTGGATCTCTATCACTTACAATAATATTGGGGACTCCATGTAGCTTTTGAATTGTTTTCATGAATGTTGTGGCTATTATACTTGCTTTAAAAGGATGAGAAAGTGATAAAAAATGGGCATACTTTGTTAGTCAACCCACTACTACCATGATGATATTATGTCCTTCTAATTTGGGTAAACTTGTAATAAAATCCATTGAAACTTCTTCCTAACATTGACTTGGTATAAATAATGGTTGTAGGAGATCTAGAGTCTTGATTGTCTCTCCCTTATTTTGTTGGCAGAACAAAATTTTGAACATCAGTTTTAAGACCTTCCCAGGAAAAATCCTTCTTGATCATGTGGTATGTTTTCAAGAATCCTGAATTTCCTCCTATAGGAGAAGTGTGTAATTCCAGAAGGAAATTTTGTTTGAGTTGGGAATTCTTACATAAGCATAGGCGATCATGATACCATAGAAAATCATTCTTCCACACAAAATTATCTAATTAACCAGGGTCCTTGTGTAGTTGTTGATAGTTTTTGAATTTTATTGCATACCTCTTGATCTTGCTTCCATTATATCCTTTCTTCTTCCACCCAATCAGATTACAGAATAGAAATAGCACATAGTGAACCTTATATTTATTCTTCTTTCCTTGAAATGGAATCTGCCACAACATTATGTTTTCTTTTTTTGTAGATAATTTCAAAGTCATAACCCAAAATATTTGTAACCCATTTTTGTTTCTCTTCTAAAGATAATTGTTTCTCCAAAAAGTACTTCAAACTATCATGATCTGTTTTTACTTTGAAGTTTATTCCTATTAGGTAAGGGCATCATTTATGAACTGCATGTAGTATGGCCAACATTTCTTTTTCATAAATGGGTTCAAATAAGTTTTTTCCTTTAAGTTGGATGCTTTTAAAGGCAAGGTGGATTCCTTCTTGCATTAAAAACACATCAATTCCATGGCCTGAGGAATCACACTCCACAATAAATATTTTTGTAAAGTCAAGTGTGGCATGGATGAGAGTTGTACACATAGTCTCCTTAAGTTTTTCAAAATATTTGGTTGCTTATTTGGTCTAAGAAAATGATTCCTTCTTTAATAATTTTGTTATATTTGTTGTTATATGACCATAGTTCTTGAAAAACTTGCGATATTAGCCTGCCAATCCTAATAATCCTCTAATTTTCTTCAAGGTTTTGGGAATTGGCCATTCCTTCGTAGCTTTAATTTTGTTAGGGTCCACTTTTACACCTTCATGAGATATGATCCAAATATCCCACTTCTTGAACCCCAAAGGCACACTTGGAAGGATTTTCATAAAGTTGTTTCTCTTCCAATAGTTGTAACACTTTGTCAACATGTAGTACATGATATTCCCAAGATTTGTTGTAGAATAGTATGTCATCAAAAAATACTAACACAAATTTTCTAAGGGTGGGCTTGAAAACAAAATTCATCAAGCTTTAAAATGTTGAAGGTGCATTAGTAAGTCCAAATGGCATAATCAATAACTCATAATGACCTTCATTTGTTCTAAAAGTTGTTTTATGAGTGTCTTCTTGCCTCATTTTGATTCGATGATATCCCAAATGAATATCCATCTTAGTAAATTATTTTTCCCCATGCAATTCATCTAATAATTCATCAATGATAGGGATAGGAAACTTATCTTTGATGGTCATTTTGTTGAACTGTCTATAATCTGGACACGCACGCTAGAACCGTCCTTTTTTGTAACCAACACCATTGGTGAAGAGAAATAAATTTGGCTAGGTTGAATGATGCCAACCTCTAACATTTCCCGGATCATGCACTCAGTCTCACTCTTCTGTGCCTATGGATACTTGTAAGGACTAATGTTAGGTGTTACACTTCCTAGTTGAAAATGAATAACATGATCATGATCTCGAGTAGGTGGAAGACCCTTAGGAATTTCACAAAACACCTTGGAATGGTTATTGATAATTGTTTGCAGATCTAATGGAGCAGAGAATATAGATGATTGAACCTCAAGTGAGCACAATTGTTAAATTACACCTTGGTTTCCCTTTTTAGTATTTTTTTCATTCTATTAGAGCTTATCACTTTAGATGCTTTCCCTTGGATAACTCTAAGATCAATTCCCTTGCCGTCTAATGAAAATCTCATGAAAATATATTGAAAATTAAGGGCCACTAATCCCAATGATTTTAACCATTGGACCCCTAATACAACATCGACACCGCCCATTTGGATGGAAATCAATGGGATATCCAAAAAATACTCCCCCATGTTGAACTTAATATAATGGCATTTCCATGAACAATTTATGGTACCTCCATCTATAATCATCACTTGAAACTCTGGTGCGGAATATAAAAAGCAATTGAGATATTTTGCTACCTTTCATTTGATGAAATTACGGGTACTACCAGAATCAATCAATACTATTACCTTTTTATTTTTTTTGTATCCTTGTATCTTGAGGGGTTTTGGAGTATTTATTCCAGCCAATGCATGAAAAGATATTGTTGGACTAGTCTCTTCTATATCATGATCATTTGGTTGTTCTAATTCCTTATCTTCTTACTCTTCACAGTCTACGTAGAATAATTTCTTCTCACGACATTTATGCCCCTTACTATACTTTTTGTCACAATTGAAACATAGTCCTTTTTATCTTCTTTCATTCATTTTTTGAGGTGTTAACCTTTTTAGTTGAGGTACGCTTCTTATGAACCCCAAAATGATCTTTGCTTCATGTGTATCCACCAATGGTAGACTTATGTGTAGCCTTATTCTTAACTTGAATATGATGAGAAGATTGCATGTCTTCCATAATATTTGTGGGATGTATTGATAAAATATCATTTTTAATGTCCTCTTTTAATCTTCCCATGTCAACTTGCAACAATTGTTCATCACTTATGTCATCCACTCTTGTGGCCAATACCTGAAATTATGAATTATTATCTTCAATATCACCTAAGTGATTGATTCTTTTCAATTGACTGAAGTAATCATGTTCCCAAACCTTCCCATATTGTGCTTCTAAGTCTCTTGTAAATAAAACCAAAGTGTAATGATAAGAGGGGGATGCATTTTCACTATCCATTGATACCATTGATATGATTTTATCTCAAAGTTCAAAGTTGCTATGTGAATCATTTTCTTATCATACATAATATTATGTAGTTCAAAATATTTCTCTATTTGGTTCGCCCAGGTAAATACCTCTGTTCCATTAAACTTCTTTAATTCAATCTTGGGAAATTTGAATTTAGGACCCCCACCATAATTAACTCAACTATTATAGTTAACTCCACTTGAAAATTGCTTATTATCAATAGGTTGTGCAACATGAATACTACCTTTATTTTCATGGGTTCCTAAAATTTTGATATCTCCTTTAGGGAGTCTCTCATATAGAGCCTGAAAGATCTTGGAGGACATGGAATTCATAGAACTTTTTATTTGTTCTTTATTTTCATTCGTCTTCCTTTCCATGCCATTATTATTTTCTTCCATCTTCCTTTCAATTTCTTGAATTTGTATTTGTGATTTTACCCAGTCATTACTTTTATTGATCTAGCACTCAACTCATTAAGTTGTTCCTCCAATTTGGAAAGGTTGTTATGTATCTCATCATTTTCTTCATGAGTTATAGATGATACTTATGGAGGGCCAATTGATTTTGCAATTGTTTTGGACCCATGTAGAATAAAAATAATAAAACTCTTTTTTTCCTCTTTATCCCAAATTTTGAATCACCAAAAACAAATCTTCCAATAAAAAAATTATGACAATTGTAAGTTACGTGCATTTTAAACCCTTAATTTGGAGTCTTTCCTCCTGGACGACCTTCATTCTGATGCATTTCTGAAGTTTCATCCCCTCTGAGTATGAAAATTCGGCCTATAGTACTATGATATGTCTCCTCCTCACTGCAATATGTCTGACCAAAATTGGATGTGCCAAGTGAAGGCTAGGGTAACTTTCCAAAAACTTGTTGATTTTTGTCCTTTCTGGGAGAGAGAAATTGTATAGAATTCCACATATCCAATATTTGATACATGAATCTAAAAATTGTACAAAAAATACTACTTACTTCCCTCTTTCCAATGCAACTGGTCTCACTAAATTTGGATCCTCATTTAATAATGTATGATTATTTTACCCTGAACACATGTTTGAGACTAGTAATAGGACTTGTCAAAAACCCTATCTTCCATAGGGTGTATCTCTGAAAGTGTAATGACCCAGAAGTTGAAATGTATACCAAAGATACCTTACAATGTATTTTAAATAACTTCCAAGTTTCATTGTCTGAATCATCCCAGAAAAAAATATTATAGTGAAAATTATAAGATGGTTTGCTTGTAGAAGAAAAACCCTAGGATCAATGCTCTGATACCAAATTTTATGATCCAACGCCTTAAAAATGATCAAAAGTGAATGAATTACAATCCACTTTGAGGGGAATCCTCCTTTTACAATATATCTAATTTCGAATACAATATGAGATGAGATGAGGTGATCCTAAGACATATATATATATATATATATATAACACTAGAAATGTAATAATTCACTATCTAGAGCTTAATAAGGGTTGTATGCATAACATGGGGATTTGTCTAGGGCTTAACACACCTAGTAAACATAACTTCTTAGGAGGTCACCCATCCCAAGAATCCTTTGGCTCAAACACACTTAAATGTGGAGTTTTTCCCACAATCAAGCCCACTTGGCTTGCTACCCCATTTTCAAAACCTTAGTAAGTATTATGCCTTATTAACTATTGAGTTAAAGATCCCTTCACTATTTTTATTTAATTAGTGAGGGGATTCCATAGTGCAACATATGAGATATCATTTCTAGGATCAACTACATAGAGTAAGCATTAATATATGACCCATATCTATGAGTTTTAACTGAAATTGACCAATTTCTCATGATTTTGAATATTCCACTTCACACTCATTACGTCGGATGATCCTCAGATGGGTGAAGAGGTGGGATTGAAAATACCGAAATGAATCACATAATATCAATCATCAATTCTATGGATTTCACCTGGTAACCATGACTTCCCAAGAGGTCACCCATACCAAGACCCCTCTGGCTAAAGCACACTTAACTATGGAATTTTCACCACAATCAAGCCCACTTATATTGATAACCCATTTTCAAAACCTTAGCAAGTATTGTTCCTTACGAACTATTCAATTAGAGCTCACTTCTCTATTTTTATTTAAGCATTGTGGTGCTTCCATAATGCAATATATATGATATCATTTTTGATATCAATTGTGTAGAGTAAATTATTAATCTATTACCCATATACATGAGTATTAGTCGCACTTGACCAATTATCCATGAATTTGAATAGTAGACTTACAACTCATTAAATCAAGTAATGCTCATATGGGTGAAGAAGTGGGCTTGAAATTAGAGAAATGAATTGCATAGCATCAATCATAACCTTTGAGGCTTGCACCTGATAAATGAGACTTCCCAAGAGGTCACCCATCCCAAGAGTCCTCTGGCTCAAGCAAGATTAACTATGGATATTTCCCTACAATGAATCCCACTTAGATTGCTACCCCATTTGAAAAACCTTAGCAAGTATTGTGCCTTATGAAATATATAGTTAGAGCTCCCTTCACTCATTTTATCTGAGCATCAAGGGGTTTCCATAGTGAAACATATGAGATATCATTTTCAAGATCAATTGTGTATATTAATTCATTATACTATGACCCATATCCATGAGTATTATTGTCAATTGACTAATATCTCATGATTTTTAATATTCCACTTAGCAATCATTGCATTGGGTGATGATCACAATGGTGAAGAAATGGGATTGAAACTAGTGAAATGGATAGCATAGAATCAATGATGACCTTCAAGGATTGCACCCAGTAACCATGACTTCTTGGGAGGTCACCCATCCCAAGACTCCTCTTTCTTAACTATGCTTAACAATGTTTTTTTCCCCACAATCAATCCCACTTAGCTTGCTACCACATTTTCAAAATATTAGCAAGTATTGTTCCTTATGAACTAATTTGTTAGAGTTCCCTTCACTCTTTTTATTTAAGCTTCGAGGGGATTCCATAGTACAACATATGAGATATCACTTTTGCGATCAATTACGTAGAGTAAGTCATTAATATATGACCCATATCCATGATTATTAATTGCAATTGACTAATTTCTCATGATTTTGAATAGTCCACTTAGAAATCATTCCGTCGAGTGATGCTCACATGGGTCAAGAAGTGGGATTACATTTTGTGAAATGAATCGCATAGCATCAATCATCACCTTCGAGGATAACACTTGGTAATAAAGACTTCCTCAAAGGTCACCCATTCCAAGATTCCTCTTTATCAAGCACACTTAACTATTTATTTTTCCCCACACTCAAGCCCACTTATCTTTCTATCCTATTTGAAAAACCTTAAAAAGTATTGTTCCTTATGAACTATTTAGTTAGAGGTCCCTTCCCTCTTTTTATCTAAGAAAGGAGGGAATTTTGTAGTGCAACATATGAGATATCATTTTTGGGATCAACTGTGTAGAGTAAGTCATTAATCTATGACCCATATCCATGAGTATTAGTTGAAAATAACTGATTTCTCAAGATTTTGAATAGTCCACTTAGCACTTATTGCATCAAGTGATTCTCATAGGGGACAAGAAGTGGGATTGAAACTAGTGAATATTCCATTTAGCACTCATTGCATTAGGTGATGCTCAAAGGTCAATTATCACCTCTAGGGCTTGCACATGGTAACCAAGACATCCCTCGAGTTCACCCATCCCAAGGCTCCTTTGGATCAAGAATGTTGAAATGTGGAGTTTTCACCACAATCGAGCCCACTTATATTACTACTGCATTTGCAAAAGATTAGAAAGTATTGTTCCTTATTCACAATTTCCCACTTTATCATGATTTTGAATAGTCCACTTAGCACTCATTACATCGATTGATGGTCATAGGGGTGAAGAAGTGGGATTGAAACTATCAAAATGAATTGCATAGAATCAATAATCACCTCCAAGGCTTGCACTCGATAAGAAAGACTTCCTAGGAGGTCACCCATACCAAGGATCCTCTGTCTCAAGTGTGCTTAACTATGGATATTTCCCCATAATCAAGCCCACTTAGCTTTCTAACTCATTTGCAAAACCTTATCAAGTATTGTTACTTATGAACTATTCAGTTAGAGATCCCTTCACTCCTTTTATTTAAGCGTTGAGGGGATTCCAAAGTGCAACATATGAGATATCATTTTTGAGATCAATGACATAGAGTAAGACATGTATCTATGAACCATATCCATGAGTATTAGTTGAAATTGACCAATTTCTCATGATTTTGAATAGTCCACTTAGCACTCATTGCATCAAGTGATTATCACAGGGGTGAATAAGGAATGAAACTAAAAAAATGAATAACATACAATCAATCATCACCTACAGGGATTACACTCGATAACTAGGACATCCCAAGATGTCACCCATCCCAAGCGTCCTCTGGCTCAAGCATTCTGAATTGTGGATTTCTCCACAAAATCAATCCCACTTATATTTCTACCCCTTTTACAAAACCTTAGCAAGTATTGTGCCTTATGAACTATTCAGCGAGAGCTCCCTTCATTCTTTTCATTTAAGCATTGAGGTACTTCCATAGTGAAAGATATGAGATATAATTTTTAGGATCAATTGTGTATAGTAAGTCATTAATATATGACCCATATCCATGAGTATTACTCGCAACTCACCAATTTTGCATGATTTTGAATAGTCCAATTAGCACTCATTGCATCAGGTGATGATCATAGGGGTGAAGAACTAGGATTTAAACTATTGAAATGAATCTTATAACATCAATCATCACCTATGGGGATTGCAACTAGTAACCAATATTTCCTAAGAGATCACCCATATCAACACTCCTTTTCCTAAAGCATGCTTAACTATGGAGTTTTCCCCACAATCAAGCCCACTTATCTTTCTACCCCATTTGAAAAACCTTAGAAAGTATTGTGCCTTATGAACTATTCAGTTAGATTTCCCTTCACTCTTTATATTAAAGCATTGAGGGGCTTCCATAGTGAAACATATGAGATATCATTCTCGGGATCAATTGCATAGAGTAAGTCATTAATCTATGACCCATATCCATGAGTATCAGTTGCAAGTAATCAATTTCTCGTGATTTTGAATGGCTTGTTTAGCATTCATTTCATATGGCTATGCCCACAAGGGAGAAGAAGTGGGATTGAAACTAGTGAAAGGAATAACATGGTATCAATCATTACCTCAGACTTACACCCGATAAATAACACTTCCTAGGAGTTCACCCATCCCAACACTTCTCTAACTCAAGAACGCTTAACTATGTATTTTTCCCCACAATCAAGCCCACTTAGCTTGCTACTCCATTGCAAAACCTTAGCAACTATTGTGACTTATGAACTATTCAGTTAGAGGTCCATGTACTCTTTTTATTTAAGCATCGAGGGGCTTCCACAATGCAATATATGAGATATCATTTTCATGATCATTTGAATGGAGTAATTCATTAAGCTATGAACCTTACCCTTTACTATTAGTTGCAAATGACCAATTTATCATGATTTTGAAGAGTCCACATAGCATTGACTGCATCAGGTGATGCTCATAGCGGTGGAGAAGTGGGATTGAAACTAGAAAAATGAATCGTATAGCATCAATCATCACCTACAAGGCTTGCACCCTATAACCAATACTTCCTAGGAGGTTACCCATTCCAACTATCCTCTTTCTCAAGCATAATTAAATTTGTATTTTTCCCCACAATAAAGTCCACTTAGCTTGCATCTCCATTTCCAAAACCTTAGCAAGTATTGTGCCTTATGAACGATTTAGTTAGAGTTCCATTCACTCTCTTTTATTTAAGCATTGATGGGATTCTGTTGTGCAACATATGAGATTTCACTTTTGAAATCAAATGTGTAGAATAACTCATTAATATATGAACCATATCCATGAGTATCAATCACAATAGACCAATTTATTATGATTTTGAATAGTCCACACAACTCCCATTGCATCTGGTGATGCTCACGCAGGTGAAGAAGTGGGATTGAAACTAGTGAAATGATATACATAACATCAATCATCACCTCCATGGCTTGCACCCTGTAACCAAGACTTCCTAGGAGGTCAGCCATAACAAGAATCCTCTGTCTCAAGAGTGCTTACCTATGGATTTTTCCCCACAATCAAGCCCACTTATCTTGTTACCCCATTTGGGAAATCTTAAAAAGTATTGTTCCTTATGAACTATTCAGTTAGAGCTCCCTTCACTCTTTTTATTTAAGCATTGAGGGGATTTTTGTTAGGCACCTAACCTTCCTAACCCCTCACATAGATAGAATAATATATTTCCATGTAATAAAGGCTATTATTAGTTAATAAGGAATATTTAATAACTTGGAATAAGTCAATGTAAGAAGACCTAATAGAAGCTTCTGCTTCTGGAAGGATCTTCCTCTACAATGAACTTTAGAAGATAGAATTAGTATAAATAAGAGTAGGATTCATGAGAAGTTTTGTCTTGAGAATTATTGTAATAGAGCATTTCTTTGATGAAGTTTCTCCCCTCGAAGAGGCAAGTGAACATTGTTTCCTATCAATAAAGGTTTTATTTTTGTGTTGTGTTTCATCTATTGTGTTGTTCCACTATATTTTCTACAATGTTTTTGTTTTCGGATATTATAATAGATCCGGTACCTTACAAGTGGTATTAGAGAACTTTCCTTGGTAGAAAATTGTGGATTATTTTTTTCAAGGTATAGACATATTCCAACATATTAAACCTACATAGATTTGTCATTCAATGCATAAATACATGGTCAAGGAAGCATACATGTAGAAAATACAAGTGGTACTTAAGCGCACATTGTTGGCCACCCTTGTAACCCATGTTGGTACCCCTCTAGTGGTAGCGCATCAGATAGCACATGTATATGGATCAACCTAGATATCTTGAAGCCCTCCGTAGATAAACCAATCAGTCCTCTGAATGCTATAAAGCATCGAGAACAACACTTGGGAAGATACTCTCTAATACCTGAGTATTCAGATAGTACAACTAAGAGCACGATCTAGCCTCCTTAGTTGGTGACCTGAGATATTGGGATGTGTACTACTGTTGGACCTCACACATATATTAGAGAGATATAGCACAGGGAAAACCCTTGTCTGTAGAAACCCTGAATACCTTAACCCTTGGGATGGAAACAAAAACAAAACAAACAAGATCTATTGTCATGCAACTTTACCTTCTGCATTATGGTTGCAAAATTACTACACTTTTTCCTGTTAAGAATTTGGGCCTTTCAACACTGCAGTATTCTTCAGATTGGAGTAAAACTCTGCAGGAGTTGAAACAAAAATGTCTGGGGCCTACCCGCACCCTTATTTGAGACCTATCCCATTGGACTCTTATTTTCATCCTGATCATCATGATACCTATCATTTTTTAGAATTTTTTTTCTTATGGTCCCGACCCCTTGTTAAACACCCCTAATTGGGACATGTTCAATTGGACTCCTCTTTTCGTACTGATCACAGTGATACCTATAATTTCTTATCCTTGTTTTTCTGTGGACCCACCCACCCTTTTCACCCACCTTTCTTTCCCACCTCTTCTTGTTTTTTCCCCTCACCATGGCCAACACTCACAACCAATACCTTGAAAACTGCATAGGTACCCACATTGACTCCAAAATGCACTACGTGAATGAGGAACTAGAGAAGGACATCAATTCCCACCTTGCTAGCCATTTTGAATCCCACCTCGAGTCTGAACTTGAATCATTTGTTGCCAAGGTCCTAGAAAAAATGCCCATTTCTAGAATTCATTCCTCATCTGACCAACCTTCTAACCTCAAAGGTATGACTTCCTCCAATTCCTAGTAGTTTCAGTCTAACCCTTTTCATCGTGATCTGTGTCTTCCACGAGTGGTGGTGAACAAATTTGATGGCTCGAATCCCACTGGTTGGGTCACTCAAATGGAACACTACTTCTCCTTGCATGGCATCATTGATGACTTGGCAAAACTTCATTACACTGTCCTCTAATTGGACCCTGGACATTGGAAATGGTGGAAATGGTGTCAAAAAATCATGCCAAGGATATGTGGCTTGGACCTCGTTTGTGTCTGAACTTTATAATCACTTTGAAACTGATACACACTCCCTGGGTCGTCTGACCAAATTGAAACATTCAGGTATAGTGGAAGATTTTATATCTGCATTTGAGAAATTAGATTTCAGAATAGAGGGCATGTCTGATACTTGTTTCCGAGAATTCTTTATCAGTGGTCTCAAGGATGAAATCTGAGCCCAAGTCCTCATGACTCACTCCTAGACTTGGTTGGAAGCTACTCAACATGCCAAGGAATCCCAACAAGTTGTTTTTTCCCAACACCACAAAACTTCTTTCCCTCCACGCCCTTGCCCTCCCACTCCTGCCCCTCATCCCACCCCTATCAAGATCCAAAAATTAAGCCGAGAAGAAATTGATGAATGCCAACTCAAAGGTATTTTCTATAATTGTGATGAAAAATATTTTATGGGGCACAAGTGTAAGGAACAAAAGTTTTTCATGTCCATCTCTGAGGATGTTGTTGAAGGCGAGATAAAGGCTTCTCATGCATCCAATCTACCTGATCCAACTCCTATCACTCCACCATCTGATCCACCATAGGTTGAACCAAGCATTTCCTTTAATGCACTAATTGTCTTCTCTGCTCCCCAAACACTCAAGATAATTGGATACATTAAAAATCAAAAGGCCATAATCCTAATTAACAGTTGTATCACTCATAATTTGATTCATCAATGCATTTCTCAAGAAACCCATTGTTATATCCATGAAATAAAAAAAATTCAAATCATGATTTCCAATGGAGGTTCCATGAAATGTGGAGGGTGTTGTGAAAATGTGTGTCTACAAATTGGCCAGTACAACCTAAAGTCTCCTATGTTCACTATCGACATGGGTCGTTATGACATTGTGTTAGGTGTAGAATGGATGGGACCTAACCTCCCTAACCCCTCATGTAGATAGAATAATATATTTCCATGTAATAAAGGCCTACATTAGTTAATAAGTCCTATTTAATAAATCATAATAAGTCAATGTAAGAAGACCTAATAGAAGCTTCCGCTTCTAGAAGGATCTTCCCCTAGAATGATCTTTAGAAGATAGAATTAGTATAAATAAGAGTAGGAGTCATGAGAAGTTTTGTCTTGAGAATTATTGTAATAGAGTGCTTCTCTGTTGGAGGTTTCCCCCTCAAAGAGAAAAGTGAACATTGTTTCCTATCAATAAACGTATTATTTTGGTGTTTTGGTTTCATCTATTGTGTTCTTCCGTTGTATTTTCTGCAATATTTATGCTTTCAACTATTATAATAGATCTGGTACCTTACACTTTCACAGTGTAAAATATGAGATATCATTTTTTGGGTAAACTACAGAGACTAAGTCATTAATATATGAACCATATCCAAGAGTATTGGCCTCAACTGAAAACTTTCTCATGATTTTGAATAGTCCACTTAACACTCATTGTATTAGGTGATGCTCACGGGGTGAAGAAGAGGGATTGAAACTAGCGAAATGAGTCACATAGCATCAATCATAACCTTGAGGTTTGAAACCAGTATCTAGGACTTCCCAAGAAGTTATCCATCCTAAGACTCCTCTTTCTCATTCATGCTTAATTATGGATTTTTCTCTACAATCAAGCCCACTTAGCTTGCTACCACATTTTCAAAACCTTAGCAAGTATTGTGCCTTATGAACTATTTAGTTAGAGTTATCTTCACTCCTTTTATTTAGGCATTGAGGGGATTTTGCAATGCAACATATGCGATATCATTTTCAGGATCAACTACCTAGATCAAGTCATTAATCTATGACCCATATCCATGAGTATTAGTCATAACTAACCAATTTCTCATGATTTTGAATAGTCCACTTAGAACTGATTGCATTGGGTGATTCTCATAGGTGTGAATAATTGGGATTGAAACTATCGAAATGGAATACACAAAATTAATCACCACCTTCGAAGCTTGCACCTAGTAACCAAGACTTCCCAAGAGGTCACCCATCCCAAGACTCCTATGGCTCAAGTGTGCTTAGCTGTGGAGTTTTCCCCATAGTCATTCCCACTTGGCTTGCTACCCCATTTGCAAAACATTAGCTAGTGTTGTGACTTATGAACTATTTATTTAGAGTTCCCTTCAATCTTTTTATTTAAGCATTGAGGGGATCCCGCAGTGAAACATATAAGATAACATTTTTGGGATCAACTGCGTAGAGTAAGTCATTAATCGATGACCCATATCCAAGAGTATTATTCGTAATTGACCACTTTATCATGATTTTGAAAATTATTCTTAGAACTCATTGCATTGGCTAATGATCATAGGGGTGAAGAAGTGGACTTGAAACTAGTGAAATGTATCACATATAATCAATCATCGCCTTCAATACTTTCACCTAGTAACTAGGACTTCCCAAGAGTTTATTGTTGGCACTCAAGGTTTTGAGGAATTTTCACCCATGCCACAAATCAATACTGCATGTGTGCCCATGAATATACACCGTGCGGTGTCAATAAGGATCAACATCAGTTCCAACCAAAGGAATATCATGCGCACCAACCCAATGTTGGATTGTGTGCAAGGAATCAAGAAGAGACTGCATGCAAACAAAATCTGAGTGTATCTTCAGGAATATTTTGTAAATTATTTCTATTACAACCTGAATTATCATGGGAAAGGATCTGCATGATATGGAAAGTTAGTTAGGATTTCCATGCTCTAGGAATATATGGGGGATGCATGAAGACACATAAAGCATGTGGTACTTTTGTTCACTCAAAAGAGTGGAGTATAGTAGTAGAGAAAAAGAGAGTTCAATGTTATAACATAATGTTCATTATTGCAACAGAGAGTCAACTGGAAAAACAAGAGAGTTCCATGCTCAGTTTTTTATAAGTTTTGCATGAGTCTCTAATAGAGCCAAAAATATGTAGGAATGAAGGAAAGACTAGAGAGCATGGCATAGATCTATGTTATGACTTTTGTGTGAGTCTAGAGTGCATGGCATAGATTTATGTTATGATTGTGTATCAAATGCATTTGTAGTTAATGAATGAAATATGAAGTATTTTCTTTGAAATGATTTGTGCCATGATTTGAGTACTTATCTATTTACTTTCTTGTGTATGTTAATTTGTTTCTTAGTTATGAATGAATTAATTTTTTTATACCAAAGAGGTTTTCCTATATGCATTGTCCCTTTGCATTTGACACAAGACTAATGGTCTTTGTGATTATCATGGCGTCTCAAGTGAGACCTTCTTTAGTCTTTGAATGAAAAATGAATATGTCAGTTCTTTGGGGTTTTGTTGGTCAAGCTTGATGAACCCTAGCTATTCAACCCCCCAATGAGGAGAGTGTGAAGAGCCAATAGTTATCCATTCCAAAAATCCTCTTGCTCAAGCATGCTTAACTGTGTACCTTTCCCCACAATCAAGGCCACTTATCTTGCTACCCCATTTACAAAGCCTTAACAAGTATTGTGCCTTAGAACTATTCACTTAGAGCTCTCTTCACTCTATTTATTTAAGCACTGAGGGGCTTCCAAGGTGAAACATATGAAATATCATTTTTCTGATAAACTATATAGAGTATTTCAATAATCTATGACCCATATTCATGAATATTAATGACAAGTAGCCAATTTCCCGTGATTTTCAATAGCCCACTTAGCACTCATTGTAACGGGTGATGCTCATAGGGGTGAAGAATTGGGATTTAAACTAGTGAAATGAATTTCATAACATCAATCATTACCTTCAAGGCTTGCACCTGGTAATCAAAACTTCCTCGGAGGTCACCCATCTCAAGAATCCTCCAGCTCAAGCATGCTTAACTATGAATTTTTCCCCACAATCCAACCCACTTAGCTTTTTGCTCCATTTTCAAAACCTTAGAAAGTATTTTTCCTTATAAACAATTCGATTAGAGATCCATTCACTCTTTTTATTCAATCATTGAGGGGATTCCACAATGTGAAATATGAGCTATCATTTTTGGGATCAACTACGTATAGTAAGTCATTAATCTATGACCCATATCCATGAGTATTAGTTGCAACTGACCAACTTCTCATGATTTTTAATAGTCCAATTAGCAATCATTGCATCAGGTGATTCTCACAGGGGTGAAGAAGTGGAACTGAAACTATTTAAATGAATTGCATAACAATAATCGTCACCTCCAAGGCTTTCAACTAGTAACTAAGATTTCCCAGGAGGTCACCCATACCAATACTCCTTTGGCTCAAGCATGCTTAAGTATATACTTTTCCCCATAATAAATCCCACTTATCTTTCTAGCCCATTTGAAAAACCTTTTCAAGTGTTTTACCTTGTGAAATATTCAGTTAGAGCCCCCTTCACTCTTTTTATTTAAGAATCAAGGGACTTATGCAATGCAACATATGAGATATCATTTTTGGAATCAACTGTGTAGAGTAAGTTATTAATATATGATTCATATCCATGAGTATTAGTTGTAACTAACCAATTTCTCATGATTTTGAATAGTCCACTTAGTACCCATTGCATCTACTAATGTTAATAGGGATGAAGAAGTGGGGTTGAAACCAGTGAAATGAATCACATAGTATCAATCATGACCTCATGGGCTTGCACCCAGTAACCAGGACCTTCTGGTAGGTCACCCATACTAAGACTCCTCTATCTTAAGAAAACTTAACTATGGAATTTTCCCCATAATCAATCCCACTTAACTTGTTACCCCATTTGCAAAACCTTATCGATTATTATGACTAATGAAATATTCATTTAGATCTCCCTTCACTCTTTTTCTTTAAGCATAGAGGGCCTTCCATAGTGTAAAATATGAGATATTATTTTCTCGAACAACTGCATAGAGTAAGTCATTAATTTATGACCCATGTCCATGAGTATTAGTTGCAACTGATCAACGTATCATGATTTTTAATAATCCACTTAACACTTATTGCATCGGGTGGTTCTCACGGGCGTGAAGAAGTGGGATTGAATCTAGTGAAATGAATTGTGTAGCATCAATCATCACCTCTAGCGATTGCACCTGATAAACATGAATTCTCGAGAGGTCACCCATCCCAAGAATCATATGGCTCAAGAACAATTAAATGTGGAGTTTTTCCCACAATCGAACCCACTTAGCTTGCTACCCCATTTGCAAAACCTTAGTAAGTATTGTGCCTTGTGAACTATTCAGTTAGAGATCCATTCACTATTTTTATTTAAGCACTGAGGGGATTCCATAGTGCAACATATGAGATATCATTTTTAGGATCAACTACATAAAGTAATTCATTAATCTAGACCCATATCCATGAGTATTAGTTTTAATTGACCAATTTCTCATGATTTTGAATATTCCTCTTAACACTCATTGCATAGGGTGATTCTCACAGGGGTGAAGAAGTGGAATTGAAACTATCAAAATGAATGTGTAGCATCAATCGTCACTTCCAATGCTTGCACCTAGTAACCAAGACTTCCTGGTAGGTCACCCATCCCAAGAATCCTCTAACTCAAGTGTGCTTAACTATGGATTTTTCTCCACAATCAATCCCACTTAGCTTGATAACCCATTTGCAAAACTTGAGAAAGTATGTTTCCCTATGAACGATTCAGTTAGATCTCCCTTCACTATTTTTATTGAAGTATGGAGGGACTTATGTAGAAAAACACATGGGATATTATTTTTGGGACAAACTAGGTAGATTAAGTCGTTAATATATGACCCATATCCATGAGTATTAGTAACAACAATCCAATTTCTCATGATTTTGAATAGTCCACTTAGCATTCATTGCATCAGGTGATGTTCACAGGGGTGAATAAATGGAATTGAAACTAGTGAAATGAATCACATAACATCAATCATCACCTCTAGGTATTGCACCCGATAACTAGGACTTCTTGTGAGGTCATCGGTCCCAATACTCCTCTATCTCAAGAATGCTTAATTGTGGAGTTTTCCCCACAATCAATCCCACTTATCTTGCTACCCCATTTGAAAAACCTTAGAAAGTATTGTTCCTTATGAACTATTCAATTAGAGCTCCCTTCACTCTTTTTATTTAAGCATCTAGGGGCTTCTACATTGATACATACAAGATATCATTTTTGGGATCAACTGTGTAGAGTAAGTCATTAATCTATGACACCTATCCATGATTAGTAGTCACAACTAACCAATTTATCATGATTTTGAATAGTCCACTTAACACTTATTACATCAGGTGATGCTCATGGGGGTTAAAAAGTGGGTTTGAAACTATCAAAATTCATCGCATATCATCATTCATCATCTCAAGAGATTTCACTTGATAACCATGACTTCTTGGGAGGTCACCCATCCCAAGAGACTAGTGGCTCAAGTGCGCTTAAATCTGTATTTTTCTCCACAATCAAACGTTGGGAAGAGTTGAAGTTCAAGAGGAACTAATTTGTCTTAGGATATGAAAACAATGATCCCAACTTATTTCATATTCTTGATTATTCTAGACCAAGTACATTTGTGAGCACACAATTTCTTTATGATGATTTACAGCAACATACATTGGATGATGGTAAGTATGAAATTTATGTTGATGATGTGGAATAGGATGATGACGTTGATGATGATGTATTTGATGATGCTAAGTTGGATAAAGTATTTGAAATTGAGGATCATGATGCAGAATAAGAATATAATATTGATGTTGATGCAACTACTAATTCTAAGGATGATGCACTCAATGTTTCTAAGTTGTATTATGTGATGGAATAGTGCCAACATTGTCATTGAGTTGGCCATATTTTATTTCACTTTTTTAATATTACTCCATGTATTTTATGTGGGAAGACAAATCACCTTTCAAAAAGGTGTCAAAATCAACCAAAGATTCAAAGAAAACAAGTAAATTTTGGATGGTTAGGTAGTTGGTGGTGGATTTTGGAAGCCAAGTTGTTGGATCAGTATTGTCACTGGATTTATAAACAATGTTGTGGTTGCAACATCTCCTCTTAAGTTTTTCTTGAATATGAAAAAGGAAAGGGGCCCTATTGTAGGATATTTTCACCCTGCAGGAGTTACCTCCCTTAGGCTCTTCCTAGACCTAATATAGAATAGAGATCTAATCTATAGAGTTTCCAAAGTCTAAGTTATATATGAACAAGAT
This sequence comes from Picea mariana, assembly GCA_032191745.1. Lineage (NCBI taxonomy): Eukaryota > Viridiplantae > Streptophyta > Pinopsida > Pinales > Pinaceae > Picea > Picea mariana. Next base: position 12,077 of record JASDQU011442563.1, on the reverse strand, counting down.
CTATTAAAATGGAAAGGTTTACCTGGATTGTGACAGTTGTCCCTGCAAGCTCCTTAGCTTCTAGTTTCCATGAAGATGTTTTTCACCTTTACTAGCTCATATTTGCACACATAGAGACTCAAAAACCCTTCACAAGATCCAATTGATCATGCATAAATTGAAAATAGATCTAACAATGTATCATAAAACATGAGGACATTGATTTATCTAATAGAAAACATGATAACTACATAAACATCCAAGTAGAGGGAAACATCTTGCACATCTTCTATTAATCAAATGAAACAACTTACAATTTGAAGCTCTAACCAGGTTCCTTGCCCAAGCTTTGTGATTAATCTTCCAACATAAGCTTACTTTCTCTTTTCCTCCTCTTTTTCCATGAGAGACCCTTTTTATTTATAGGATAGTAGAGATACGATCAAAGGGAAATTTGGATAGGATTTCCATGCCCAAGATAAAAATATTCTCGAGGTCGAACCATAGAGAATCCGTGATTGAATCTAATCTCAAGAAACCATTCCTAAAAAGGGATTAATAGACCCAATCACACCCTATGTTAAGAACCAAATATCAATATAGCATAGAAAAACCTTAGAAAAAGTACTCAACGCCTTGAAAAAGAGATAATTTCAGATAATAAGCCTCTTCGAGGGGGCAAACTCCTTTTACCCCACTTAAATGTTCAAGTACAAGATGATTCCAAATGAAAATGTCTCCTTGGTATATATAGGAGACTAG
>JASDQU011442561.1:10782-23428 GCA_032191745.1 Picea mariana | reverse complement strand
TCGATTGGTTTCCACTTGGACATATAACATTCTCATCAAGGGAATCATATAAATCAATTACTTGACATCAACCAATGACATCAATCAAACCAAACCATTTACATCAATGACATATGATCCAACAATCTCCCAAGTAATCAAACCATTGGCATCAATGACAACATGATCCAACAGATATGATAAATTGTTTATTGAATTTTACGATCTGTTATGTTGATATTCATAGGTTGAAATAAAAAAATTATTGTTAATCTTTTTTCAAATGTTTTATATGAAATTTTTCATAAAAATATAAAAAATATTGAAAACATTTGGAAAATGTATATTTTTTTTTTGAAAATTTATATTTTTTTTATGATTAAGATAAATTTATGTGCTATGATATGTCTATTATATTTATGTATGTGTGCATGCTAAATATTATATAAACATATGATAATTAATTGTTGATTTTTGGCAACATAAGCCAAAGTGAGGTACAGTTGGATGTGATGTACTTATGCAAGCTATTAAAGTACTAGGGGAGAGGATCCCCTTGCACGTTAAGCATGTAGTACCCAAACCAATTCTACAACCCAATCTATGTTGTCCAAACAATATTAAAGATTCCATTAGCAGCCACAACACAACACACCATGGAACAAGACCCATGGGAATTGTGATAAGTATCTTTGGCACTACTTGGTAAAGGATTGGGCTTAACAAAATGAGCATTTTGGTTATTTTCCACAAAGACACCCACTATGAAGGGTTCATAAACAACCAATAATAATATCTCTGAATGAGGGAGGGGGAAGAAAATTTTTACCTACTTATGGATCAAAAAATGACTTGCAACCATTGAAGGTTGTGTAAATCTAGTCCCTAACAATAGATATGAATCATTTTGGGAATAATTAACAAGCCCTTTAATGGAAGCAAGGATTGTGGTCTTTATATAATCAATGGCTTGGATGGATCTCATTTCCCTCACTAGTATGGAGCAAGTTCCCATCCCTATAAATTCCTAAAGAGGAACTCTAGGAAGTTGTGATAGACCCATCACCATTTATCCCAATGAATAAAGCTTATAATGAATGCTTGTAGGATGGCCACATAGTGTTTTCACAACAAAAACAAAACCTAGAGAATGAAAATGGGGAGAGTTAGCCACATTCATAACAACTAGAGAAAAATGATATCTGCTTTCAACAAGCCACGTTGTAAACACCCATTTTTCTAATATTTATATTAATAATTAAATGAAATATTTTCTTTAAAAAATAACAAATACCAAACTATTTTTATTTTAAAATATATCAATTTAAGTATAAATTCAATTTTAGTATGAGCACTAATTTGGAGCTAACCATGAAAACAATTAAGGGGGATTTTATCAATAAGTGGAAAGTAATACATGTGCAATTGTGAATTTCGATGTGTAGGAACACCTTCAGACCCCACAACCACAAGGTTGGGGGTGGAGGTGGAGGGTGCAGGTGCATATTTTCACACATTTAGTGTGGGGATGGAAGTGAAGGTGTGCATTTTTGGGGGTGAAGGGTGGGGGATGAAGAGTGAACATTTTTTCACCCTTCACCCACTTATAACCTACCCTCTAGGGTGGGGGGTGAATTTGTGATTTTGTAGAGATATGGTTTTCCTTCAACTCCATCCCCACCCTTATCCCCTCATGAGGGTGGGTGGTGTGGGGGAGTGGTGGTGAATGTGAGAAATCCCCCACCCTTCACCTTTTCCCCGTACCTTATCTAATAATGCTCTATAGCTACACCCCTTTCCCATGTTGAACAATAAATATACCAAAGAATGAATGGTAAATGTTTCTATGACTATAAAAACTCAGTATTTCATGCTTATTGTTAGGATTGGTCCACAGTAGCAAATAAGCCCTAATATATGTAAATTGATAGGAACCTTAATTTTTTACTATAGAAGAGATTAATGTTGAATGTTCCCCTGAAATTAAATAAGAACTCATATGTCTCTAATTTCCCTAAATTATGGGGTGGTAAGAAAATAAATCTCACCTGGAACTATATCTAGGGCCATGTAAAAACTTCCTTGGGAACCAAATAAGTTCTCTAATAATGAAAAGGGAAATGAACTTTTGATCTTTATCATAAATTCAAGATCTCAAACTTTGAGGATATTTAAATAGGTAAAAATATCTACCACGAATTTCATAATAGGTTGAAAAAGAGAAATTGAAGTGTTCTTTTGATTTGGGCTCCTTGTTACATAGTGTAATACATCGATTATAAGGTACACGGTGACCACTCTCCATTATTAGATGATGATATATGATTTTGAACTACCCAAGATGAAAGTGAAGCCTATGTGAAAGCTATAGCTTAAAATAATTTAGAATGATGATAGAATCACTCTTACTTTCGAGAAAAATAAAATATGAACTTGAGGACAAAATGACTATCTTAGTGAAATCAAAGTGTACATTAAGTACAATATGTGAATCTCCTCCATAATTCCTCTATTGATATCTCTTCTATAAACTCTAGGATCACAAATAAACACACTAGATCATGAAGGATTGTGAATATACATACCAAGAGAGTGCAAAAGATTTGTAATCTCTACATATGAACACCATGAATAGTCATGACCTTTAATGATCATGATTGTTACCATCCATTGAGACCAACATTGATATATTATATCTTAACAAATAAAAGTCAATTTTTATGTTTATTGTCTTGTTTTTATGATCAAATAACTTGCAATTTTCATTGTTTCACATCTTGGAATTAAATTAAAAAAATATCACTCACATTTTATTATCAAAATTTAGGGCATGATTAAACTTTGGGGTGCTCCTACATACAACTTTCATGTACCATGCATGGTGCATGGAAAGGATTAAATATACATGGCCGACTATCTTACTCAAATGAATTGCAGTCTTAATTTGGATCAAAACTATGTCTAATCTCCATGTGTGCATGCTTGATCAAATTAATCTATTTGTATTTATTATCTCATCCAAAATGGGAAGTTATGAGGGATTTTAAGATAAATGGTTTGAAATGAAGTTTGTTTCACATTCCTCCTTGGATTTGGCATGTAGTATGGTTCTCTCGAGTAGTTTCAAGTGGTGACAAAAAGATCTTAGGTTAAGGGTGACTCTAGCCATCAAAATTCCTAGGTGTCCCTCTAGTGCTTCCAAAGTCCTGGAAGGTTTAGAAGGAAATCAAGGGGGGGTGGTACATAGCTCACATCTATTGTTGTTGTTTTTTTATTTGGAAAATGAAAGGGGCTCCAAGAAGTTGTGATGAAACTATCATCATTTATCATATCAAAGAAATGTTACAATGAATGCTTATAGATTGGTCATCTGAGTGTTTCCTCAACAAAACCAATACCTAGAGGATTAATAGGGGAAGATATAGCCACATTCATAATGACTAGAGAAATTTCCTAGTCACTTTCAACAACAAATGGCGTGAGCCCATCATTTTTTATTATTTATATTAATAATTAAATGAAGTATTTTCAAAATAAAAACTTAACAAATATCAAATTGTTTTGAATCTTGATTTTCAGCATATTAATTTAAATATTGATAGAAATAAGTGTGACAACAAGTTTGGAACCAACCATTATAAAAACTAAAGAAAAATTATTGTACAAGTGGAAACAAATCCATGTGAAATTGTGCATTTTGATTTCTTGTGTCACAAATAGCCATACCTTCAACCCACATCGTGAAGGTGACTATTGAATTGGAGTATTAAGGTATGAATTTTTGTGCCTCCACCATGTCCTTATAGGGTGGGTGTGGAAGGTGAAGGTGTGATTTTTCACACCTTCAAGTTGGGGGTAGCAATGAATGTGTTTATGTACACATATACACACCTTCATCCTCTGGGAGGGTGAGTGATTTCACGTGAGGGGGGAAGTTGGTGGTGAAGCAATGCATTTGTGTATTGAAATGCACACCTTCATCCCCCAAGAGGAAAGGTTGGGGTTGGGGAGGTGATAGGTACATAAATGCACACCTTCACCTCTTGAAAGGGAGGATGAGTAGTGGGGGGTGAAGGAATGTATTTGTGGTTTGGGGTGAAGGGTATAGATATCCACACCTTTATACCTCAAAAGAGAGGGTGGTGGTGAGTGGTTTAAGGGTGCACAAGTGAACACCTTCACCACTTGGGATGTAAAGTGGGTAGTGATATGGTAGGTGTGCATTTGTGGTGGCAAGTGAAGGGAATAAAAACACATAAAATTTGTGTACCTTTCACATCCTTGAAAGGGAAGGTGCATGGTAGGGGGTGTGAATATATGGATTTTCATGGGGGACTATAAGTGTGCATTTGTGTAACTCATTTGGGAGGGAGATTTGGAGTGAAGGGATGCATTTTTTTTCCTCCCCGAAAGGGAGGGTGAGTGGTGGGGTGATGAAAGTGTGCATGTCATCTCCACGACCTAGGGAGGGAGGGTGAGTGGTGGGGGGCTCATTTGTTCCCACTATGACTCACCCTCCCTATTGGAGGTGTACATATGCAAAATTTACCCCCCTTACCTAGGAGGATCATAAATTCACACCTTCATATCCTAAGAAAGAGAATAGGTGGTGGTGGATGAAGGGTGCACAAATTCATACCTTTACCCTATAGGAGGGAGGGAAGGTGTTCGAGGGTGAAAGTAGAAATTTGTGGTGGGGTGTGAAGGGTATGAAAATGCATACCTTCACCCCCTAAAAGAGAGTGATTTAGATAATGTTAAGAACAAAATGAGATACAAAGTGAATTATAGCAAAGAACACATAAGTACAGTGAAACCAAACTTTTATTAATGAATAAAATAGCAAAGTATTGTAGAATATGAACTGGCTATAATGGTGGTAGCTAATCTCTAAAGAATAAGATATGTCGTCTACTCTCATTTGCAAAAAGATATTACATGAGGTCCAAAGAGTGACCTTGTTGACTACATCATGAAGGAATAACAATATGTCCTTTTACAAATATGGGGCCTGTATATATAGTACTTACGGATGTCATTTCCCTCAAAATTCATATCATTTCACTTATTTTAATGTTACTATATGTTTTTATTTTCTTTATCTCATTTTACAATACCATGGGTTCATACCACCAATGGTAAAAACTTAATTAATAATCATGCAAACATATTTTTACCATTTTATTATTGTTATTTATTTTATTTATTTCCTACCTTCAAATACCATGGGTGGATACCATGGTTTATCAAAACCAAGGACTCGAAAATGTTTATTTTATGGAAGACATGGATGGCCATCGATTTCCACCTAGATCAGTTCTCCCCCCTTATGAAGCAATAGTACCCATTCCGTCAACATCATGTAGGATATGGGGAATCTTTTGTTGAATTTGAATCCTGGTGTGCCACTTGCCTTGCTGAAGAAGTTGTCTTGGTTTAACAACCCAATATATTTGTATGATAGATGTCACCAAGATGAAACTTGCATGGAACCTATTGTTGGCTATGTTTTTTCTTGTACTTGGCATTAGAATTTTGAAGGATTTCATGAACCTATTGTTGGAGGTGTTGGATTCATTCAAAAAATTTGGCTACTCAATCTGCCTCAGTCTAAGTGTGGGAGGACTTTGTTTGTGAAGATGTAGCAAGAAGTAATACCTTAATGGGGGCTAATGGATGGAAACCTTAGCACCCCTGAAAAGGGATGTGGCCAATAGATCTATAGGCTTTGTTATATATTTTCTTGAATTGACACTGCAAAGGCACCCCCGTAGGTGAAGAAAAAATATTGTTGTGATCCTCTATAATCTTTTCGACCTGCTTCTATAGTATATAAAGGTATTAGGTTGGGGATTTAGTGGTTGCAATGACATTATGCTCACATTTTGACTAAATCATGAAGATGTAAATATTTGTGGTCTGAGAGATCACTATTGTGGCACTATTTTTTTGAGATCAATGAAATGTAGTAGTCGAAAATACCTATGGTACCCTGTAGATATGAACCCCTAAAGTAACAATGACACTACATGGCTGAGACTCATAAAAAAATGATGTTTCCACATATATGGTTGTCCTAAAAGAGAATCGCAAACTTCAAGTGGGGAAACATAAAAAATGATCTCATCTTTGAAGGGCTCATTGTCCTAGGACAAGCGACATTGTTGGATGATGCAAAGGTCTTGTCCCCAACTCAACCATATAATGATGTATGGTTGGGGTTGTGGCATTGTAAAAAACTTCATTATTTTTATGACCTCATTTGATATCAAGTTCTTCTGACTTTTTCTATAAATAATAAAATGCAGTGGGGTCCCCTTCAGCCACATCTATGAATGGTAGAGTCACTCCACCTCCTTAGGATCCTTTGGTTTTCCTGGTTGTATTTTTTTGGTCACGATGCTAGCAGTGGGTTTTGCATTGATGATATGTCTCCATTTATTGTTCTCTAAATCAGAGTATGATCCAGGGTTTGATTCATTTTCTTTAAGCTCGACCAACAATGATTGCTTCCAGCAACATTCATCGGTGTTATGCCAAGGAATTTTGTGGAACTCACACCACTTTATGGTGTCCTTATTTGACACCCCATCACCATTATTTACCTCTGTCTTGGATTGGTTTTCATGATATGGTGTCTCCTTTCTCTATCCTTTGTTCTGCGAATTAGGATTTCCTTTACCATGTTTTTTTTGTGGCATATTTGCAGACCCAAAATCCATGTTATTTCACTTCTTAACTTTCTTCTCAATTTTGAAAACATATCTATAAGAAGATCCCAATGAGAAGATGTCCAAGAAATCCATCTCTATTTTGATGTACCTATGGAGTCCAGTGAAATACCTCAAAACCATGTGTCGCTCAAAGTTTTTGATACCCAACTTTGAGTGTAAGGCGTGAAATATGTTAGTGTAATCCAACACCATCTAGTCTCTTTCCTGACATAGATTCATCCATCTCATGTACAGATCATCATAGTTTTTCATAGGATATAACTCTTCCTTGAGGGAATAAAAAATGTCTTCCCAAGTGGCTCCTCTCTCGAATTTCATAGACTCATCTTTTTGATGTCTCTCTCAATAACATTCCCACAAATATCTAACATGGGGGAGGGATTTAAGGACAGTGAAGGTGATCATTTTAGCATTAAAAAAAAATTAAACAGAGTAATACCCTTCTAACATATTCAACCATTTATCCAAAGCATCTACATCTATCTGGCCTTCAAATAAGGGGATATTAAAATTAATTGTACCTTGAAAGGTGCCACACCTTTGAAATGGTTGCTTATTGAAGATGCCTCAGCTTCCATCAGTAGTCATCGAAGTATATGAGTGAAGTTATCCATCATCTCATTTCTCTTTCACGCGGGCACTTCCTTGAGAAACATATTGAAAGGATCTCCTGCTCCATCATTTCTCTTTTCTTCCACCATGGGAGGTCTCTTGGACTTGTGAGAGTATTCGTTCCCAAGAAAAAATATCTCAAGACCCAACTCTCTATACCCTAACCTCATCGGGGACATGCACTGTGAAATGGTAAGGAGTAGAGTTATATGATACCACTGATATGGATTATGTTGAGAATGAAATGAGCTACAAATAAAACTATAGTATTGAACACATAAGTACAATGAAACCCAACTTTTATTAATGAATAAAATAATAGAATATTGTAGAATACAAACTGGATAGAGTGGTGGTAGATTATCTCTGAAGAGTAAGAGACGTCGGCTATGCTCATTCACAAAAAAATATTACAAGAGGTCTAAAGAGTTACCTTGTTGGCTACATCATGAAGGAATAGTAATATGTCCTTTTACAAATGGGAGGGTTTATACATATAGTACTTATGGATGCCCTTTCCCTCAAAAATCATTGTGTTTCACTTATTTTAATATTACGCTATGTTTTTATTTTCTTTATCTCGTTTCACAATACCATGGTTACAAAAACCATGGGCTCATACCACCAATGGTAAAAAATTAATTAATAACCATGAAAACATGTTTTTACCATTTTATTGTTGTTATTTATTCTATTTCTTTCCTCCATTCGAATACGATGGGTGGATAACATAGTTTATCAAAACCACAGGCTCAAAAATGTTGATTCGATGGAAGAGGTGGATGGCCACTGATTTCCATGTGGATCACAAAGGGTGGCTGGTAAGGGTATGGAGGGAACAAAAATGCACATAGTAACACTCTGGATGGTGAAAGTGCACATTTGTGTGGTTGAAGATGTGAATTTTATCACCACTTCCTATAACACACCCGACCCCTAAGTACCCTTTCTAGGGATGGGGCATCAAATTATTTCTTACTCAAATCATCTTGAATCATATCTCCGAGATGATTCACCCTCTTCTACTTTCCCATAGTTTTCTAATGACTATTATCAAGCTCTAATCCGACCTTTGGTTTAAAAGTTATGGCTTCTTGGAGTCCTTTAGAAATTTGTTGGTTGAGGGCCATGTGGTGCCCATGTGGACCCATCTTGCTCGTACCATTTCCAGGTTACTACCTCTCACAGGGATGGTCCATCCACCATCCAAACCAATGATGAGACTTAATCCTTATCTAACACATAGCTACAGAAGACTTCGGTGCTTGGTGCTTCAACACCAAACATTCCTTTTCTTTTATGCACGCATGTCCTCTGGAATCTCGAATTCCTTAAGGATCCTAAAATATCACCACATGTCTCCAACCTTCGGGTCCTTCACCCTTCCCACGATGTTGCATGCAAAACCCCCGGAGTCTTGATGTCTCAAACTTTTGAAGAGTCCACTCTCGCACGGGGTGACATACTAGATGTGGCGATGAACACAAGTGGGTATATGCGATGAATAAAACAAGTAATTTCTGAAGATGACATGTGGTAAGGTAGAGAGGACACATGGCCATTACAGTGGGTGATAGGTGTCATGAATTAATGGGCACGTAGGGTCGGTTAAATGTTCAGATCTAGTTGACACATGGCATGTAAAACATGGGTCCACGTAACCCTGGATAACATATGCATACCACGTCACCGTAGATTGATAGCCTTCCAAGTCCTTCGATATTATGGTCATGGTGTTTGCATGTAACCCCTGGATCTACAACCTGCATTACTTCCCAGCTCCGACGTTTGGGGAATTCATGGTGTGACTCCCTCCTTGCTCCCAAAGTGGTCAACGTCGAGCTTACCTTGGATTAAATCCAACAACCAAGGAAGATCCTAAAGGATCCCTAGATCGATGGTTCTCGTTACTTCACAGCTCCAGCCTTCGGGGTTTTTGTATTTATGCCGCTCCACTCTCCCAAAGTGGGACTTCGTCGAAGTACCTTACGCAGGTCCCTCTTATGGAGGATTGGACGGTTAAGATAGGTTCTTAACGAAATCCCCAGATCCATGACTCTCATCTCTTCATGACTTCATCATTCTGGGAGTCTGATGATATATCATCCCCATTCTCACAGAGTGGGAATTTGTCAAAGTTACCTCAATGTGGATCCAATAGACAAGGAGTCTCCTAAATGCTCTTAGATCAGTGGTTCGCGTTACTTCGTGATAACTGAATGGATCAAGGTTTAATGGTGGGGAAAGTCTAAATGTCCTGGATAAGGAAACCCCCAGGCTCCAGTAATCTATGTGGGTAACCACAGCCATCATTTTCCTTTGGTCAGTTTATAAATGGTAGATTCGAGACACTCCATAGTTCCAAAGCCATAAGACTAAACTCCTTTCGGGACCAGCATAAGATTCACAGACCTTGGTTATATGGGTCCTCTAGAATCTCTTATGGGCTATGCGCTAATTCATTTAGTCGTATATGGGTTAAGGACATGGGCATGAAACCTTGGTCATATGGTGAAGAGTATGAAGGAGGCGCCCTCCTTCCAGAGGGTCTGAACTAGAATTTCCCGTGGGGGTAGATTAAAGAGATCGACAAGACTTAAAAATTTCTATAAATCCTACCCCGACCCTCTTGTAGGCTTACATCGCATGACTCTTTGACTACTAAAATGAGGCGAGCGGGTGACCATTCAAAAGAATGAGTTCACAAGGAGATAATACATACATATACCTTATTCATTCAATACAAATTCATTCATAGATAGATAAATATTTGTATTCAATCAACATTTCCATTTCAATACATAGAGTATGAAGATACTTATCAGAAACCTGAGTTCGTGAAGCAACTGCTAAAAGGGGTGCTTGTTTCCACCCAACCATAGGCACAACCACTCTTTATGGATTTACCATTGCCCACCCCCAAGCTAGACCATGATTCTCTAAGAGAGTCTCTTTCTTCTTTCTCAACAATAGTCAAGGACACAGGTTACTCTCCTCCTCCCATGGAATCCTAGAAACAGGATTTCTCTGTACCAAGAACAAAGGTCTTCTCGAGTACTTCCGCATTCACTCTTTAGTATCATTTATAAACTTGTAACCAAAACCTTTCCAACATCTTCTTACACCAAAAATGACCTTATTTTCCAGTTCTTCCTCGAATCAGAAAGCTGTAACCACTCTTTTTCTCTTCTCAATATTGCTCTCTTCATAGATCTGCTTTCTCCCTCACCTCTGCCCACAAATTACCTTTTTCTTTCCTTCCTCAGCAAGTTTGTGTGGGTTTGAATACCCAACTTGTGGTCAGGTCTATAAGTCTTACATATGGGTACTCTTCCCCATCTCCTTATTAATTCTTGAGGAGGACTCTTCCAGCTACCACTCTAATTGGTAATTCATGTTTAGGTCAGAGGATTGTTCTGAGTCATTAAATCCATTAAGGTATTGGTTTGGTGGGAGTCATCTCAACCATATATGGTTCCGCTCACCATATCTCTCGTATCATCTATGGTCTATCTTGGAAAACCCCCTTTTCATCAGTTATGCAACAACTTATCTATTTTCTATTAATAACAGGAAATGCATACATTGACCTTTTATACAAAGGTTCATCAAATCAAACATTCACACATATCTAGTTTTCCATAGTCTCTTGGACAGTTATAGTTATATTTACAAACTAGAGGAAATAGGGGTATTAAAATCCCCTCCCCCTTAAAGGAACATTGTCCTCGAGTTTCTATCTGTCGACATGCTCTGTATGTACAGAAGAAAACAAAAATGAATATCCATGTCTCCTGGCATCCTCCATTTCCCATGTAGCCTCATCTGGTCCAAAGGTTTTCCACTACACCTTGACCTGTACAATGGTTTTGTTCATGAGTGGAGTCTCCTTCCTGTCTATTATGCATTGAGGTTCTAGCAGGAATTCTCCCTATAGTTCCACCTGAATCACAAACCAGTCAATAATATGATTAGAATCATGTACATATTTCTTTAATAACAAAACATAGAAAACATTATGTGCCTTCACTATGGGAGGAAGTGCTAGCCTATAGGCTACAGGTCCCACTCTATCCAAAATTTCAAAGGGTCCACAATACTGAGGTGTCAACTTGGCACAAGCTCCCATTCTTAAGGAGCTTCTCCTGGGTCTAACTATGAGATACACATGATCCCCTATTTTAAACTCTCTAGGAGTTCTCTTTATGTTTGCATAGCGTTTATGTCTATCCTGAGCTATTTTCATATTTTTCTTTATCTGAATTACTTGTTTTTCCATTTCTTTCAGCATGTTTGGCCCGATTGTAATTCTATCTATTGTATTATTCCAGTTGATTGGGATCTTTCACTGTCTACCATAGAGGGATTCAAAAGGGCTCATCTACAATGACTCTTGATAACCATTTTTGTAGGCAAACTCTACAAGTGGTAGTTAGTCTTCCCACTTCTTAGGTTGATGCATTACATGCATCATTAACATGTCCTCTAATACTCAGTTTACCCACTCTATTTTTCCATCAGTTTGAGGGTGATAGGCGGTGTTAAACAACAATTTAGTTTCAAATCCAACCATTAAATATTTCCAAAAGCTCGAAGTAAATTTTGCATCTCTGTCAGATATGATCTCCTTAGGAATGTCATTTAGCCTAAGTATCTCTTTCATGAAAATACTGGCAATATCTATTGCCTTACAACTTGACCTATCGAGAATGAAGTGAGCATCCTTGCTCAATTTTTCCACCACTACCATGATGGCGTCATTCTGCTTGGTCAATTTTGGTAATCGAGTGATGAAATCCATGGAGATGGTTTCCCATTTCCATTCTGGAATTGGTAGGGGATGAAACAACCCTATTGGATTTTGATGTTTTGCCTTAACCTGCTGACATTATAGACATTTAGCCAAGTAATCAGCTATGTCCTTCTTCATTCATGGCTAATAGAACAGTTTCCTAGTGGTCGTAATCATTTTTTGATAACCAGCATGACCAGTATATGGTATTTTGTGTAGTTCATCCATCATGAACCTCTTCAAGTCGTCACAATTTGGGATATACCACTTACCTTTGTAAGTTATTATGCCATCATTCAACATTTGATAACCTTCATACTTCATCCCTATGGGCTCTTGTTCTAAGTATGATTTTGAAGTCTCTAAGAATGCATCGGTTTCTTGTGCACTCTTGAATCTCTCCCTGACATTCGTTTCACAGGTGCTTACTACTGCCAATTGAATCACTTTTATACTTCTTCTAAGGGCATCAACCACCCTATTTTCTTTTCCTTTGATATGTTTGATTTCAAAATCAAACTCACTAAGG
>JASDQU011442561.1:0-10742 GCA_032191745.1 Picea mariana | reverse complement strand
GTTGATCAAACAGGTACCTCAACCCAAAATGGTCTGTCATAACCACAAATATTCTATGCAGAAGGTAATTCCTCCACATTTTTAAACCATTCACTTTGGCAGCCAATTCTAGATCATGGGTCACATAATTGATTTCATGCTCATTCAATTTTTTGGATTCTTAGAAAATTACATGTTCTTCTTGCATAAGGACCCCTCCGAGTCCTTCCTTCCATGCATTTGTACACACAAGGAAGTCCTTTTGTGGATCTACAATATTCAACACAGGTGCAATGGTTAGAAGATATTTCAGCTCTTGGAATCTCTCTTCACATTCTAACATCGAAATGAATTTAACTTTGTTTTTCTGAAGGGAAGTGATTGGGAAACCAATCTTGGAAAATCCATTTATGAACCTCCTATAGTATCTTGTTAGGCCCATATAGGATCTGATATCATATACATCCTTTGGGGTAGGCCAATCCATAATGGCTTTGATCTTTTCAGAATCAACTGCCACCTCTTCTTCAGAAATAACATGGCCTAAGTAATGGACTTGTTTCCGGAAAAAGTCACACTAACTAAACTTAGCATAGAGTTTATGTTCTCTTAATACTTGAATAACTAAATTGATATGTTCTTCATGTTCTTCCCTATTCTTAGAATAGATTAGGATATCATCAATGAAAACCAATACAAATTTGTCTAATAATTTATTGAGTACATTTACATTATTCATTAAGAACATAAAAGTGGTTGGTGCATTGGTTAGCCCAAATGGCACCACCACAAATTCATAGTGACCATATCTTGTCCTAAAGGCTATTTTGTGGATGTATTCATCCTTAATTTGGACCTGATGGTATCTAGACCTCAAATCAATATTGGAAAAAGTTGTAGGATCCCTTAATTGGTCAAACAAGTCATCAATCCTTGGCAAGGAATACTTATTCTTTATGGTTGTCTTATTGAGTTTCCTATAGTCTATGCAAAACCTAAGTGTGCCATCCTTATTTCTCACAAAAAAGGCTGGTGCTCCCCATGGAGACACACTAGGCCGAATGTATCATTTCTCCATCATTTCCTTTAGTTGTAGTTTCATCTCAACTAGCTTTGGTGTACTCATTCTACAGGGTGTTCTAGAAACTAGAACCACTCCAGGTGCAAGTTCTATTGAAAATTCAATATCTCTTATTGGAGGTAGACCTGGTACCTCTTCTGGGAATACATATTTATACTCTCTTAATATGGGGTGATCCTCTAGGGTTGGTTTGTTTTCCTCAACAAATTCCAACACTTGTATGCATACAAAGGACTCCATTTTCTGCAATACTTTTTCACTTGAACTGATCATATTTGTCTCACTGAGATAGGCTTTTGAATCCCATGTAGAGTTACCTTTCTCCCTTCTTCATTTTCACATTCCAAAGTTTTATTGCAACAGTACAACTTGGTTTTATGGGAATCCAATGAGTCCATGCCAATTAGCAGGTCATAAGATCCTAAAGAAAGTATCTTTAGGTTCGCTTGGCTGGGAAATCCACTCATAAATAATTGTCTTGATGGTATTACCTCTATTAATTTTCTTTTGGTTCAACATGTTTAACTTGTTGCAATTTACACTTCTCAATAGTTCGAAGGGAAACATAACTCAAACTAGAACCAGTGTTAATTAAAATGGAAACTATATGGTTGACAATCATACCTTCCATATCCACGACTAAAGCTTGGTGGTGGACTTGTTTATTATAAAAGGATACATAAATACGTGGCATGATCCTAGCCACACCATTGACTGTGGTAGCCTCTTGGATGTTATATACCATCTTACTGTTATGTTTCCTATATGGGCAGTCTCTCAGTAGATTTTCTTCTCCACAACCCCAACATTTCAAGGGTTCTCTCTTTGTGTTATCATTCTTACCTGGGGTTTCTCCAAAGGGTTTATTTCCACTCTGAGAGGGGACATTTTGTTGGTATACAATATTAGTAGGAAAGCTCATCTTAGAACCTTTCCCATAGCTCTTGAACCTTGAGTGTTTAGGACCCTTTTTCTCTAATCTCAAACTACTCTTCTTCTTTCAATCCTTGTGGGATTGTTTTGTTCTTGAACTGCTCATAGCAATACCTTGCATTCCAGATAGTGTCTTCTAAGGTCTTTGGCTCATCAAATTCAATCATGTCCTAAAAATACTGAGGTATCTCACTAATAAATTGTTGCATTTTTACCTTTTCATCCTTTATGTGGGGTACATACCTTTGCATTTTTACCTTTTCATCAGCTCAAGGAATTTATTGATATATTCATCTATGGTGAGTTGTCCCCAATTAAGTTCATAGAACTCCTTGGTGTTCCCATCAAATTATTTCTCTGACATATACTTATTTTTTAAGTATTTCTCAAATTGTTTCCATGACAAGTCCTTCTCATGGATTCTGTTAACATTCCTAGGGTCTTCCCACCAAATGGAGGCCTTTTCCATTCAGGCTAAAAATGGTTATTCAAACCTTCAAACTTTTAGAGTAGTCGTGGACTCTGAAGTACTTCTTCAAGACAAGAAGCCAAACATCTGCTTCTTCCCCCTTCTTCATCTCTCCATCGAAGGTGGGTGGTTTGGATTTCTTGAACTCTTTAGGGTAATGACTCTTGGAATGTGTCCTCTTATTTCTTTTCCTCTGGGAATGCGAACTAGTTTTGCTACTGTAGGATTCCTTGGAGTTTTCAGTTTCCTCATCGGAGGATTCTTCCAACGAGTGTCTCTTGGCTCCATGTTGGGCCTTCTTGGAGGTGTTCCTCCTTGTGTGGCCACTTCCAATTCCATTCATTTGTATCTCAGGTGGACTTTGGGTTTTCTTCGTATGATGTCTGTCCACATGACCGATTGTTGGTCCATTCTATAACTTCCTTTGTATATATGATAATCTTTGTACCAAGGCTGCATTAATTTTAGTTTGGTTTTCCTACTCTTTTATCAAACTTTCATTGTCATCCTTACAACTCTATAATTCTGCCATGAGGCTTCTTACAGTTTCAACCAGATTCGGAGGGGTTTCCAATGCCCTCCTTTCATCAGATTATTCCTCTCTATTTTGGGAGCTTTCCCCCAATTCATGGTGTGTCACCATCCTTTATGTTGTAGTTTTCCTGCGGTATATTAACTGCTTAAGTGATGATAAAACATTTTATGTTAGTTAATGGTCTATTAATCCATGAACAACACACAATTCATATTTTCCAAACACATAATGTTGTGTCATCTTCGTCACTTGAATGAGAAAAAGAAGGGCACTTGCAAGTCTAGTTGGGCCTACTAGACATGACAAAGGTTAGTGTATAAATCAAACAATTCAATCACATGAAATAAACAAACAACTAAGCTAGAAACAACTAAAGAAATTACTAAATAAATAAAACTAAAATGCATGAGGAAATTAGAACTAAAATCAATCAAACAAATGACCAATAATCATGCCACCAATGGATAACTATATTAGTGGGCAAACACTGTAGAGAAAGGAGGACTTATGGATCCCCTCATCCTCCTTGGGAGGGCTCTTGAGTCCCCTATGTGAGAGCTCTTCTTACAATGATAAACTAGAAAGAAAATGGTGAAGAAATCCAAGCCTATTCCCTCAAGAGGTGAGGTGAATAGCTTATTGAGATGATGCTAGTATGCTCCAAGAAGAAAAGAGGTTTATTGAAGGAGAATAGAGGCAGCATAACAATACAATGAGATTCTTGAATTCTTAGTGCACCCATGGTCTCCTTTTATAGCATGTCTTTGAGGAAATATATAATTGGTCTTTAGTGTGAACAAGGGGCCCTTTAGGGCACCCTTAGGACTTTGACCAGCCCCCCATTCGGATTCAGCTTGGGTTTGAGGGTCAAATCAAGTTGGGAGATGGTCCAAAAGTGGGTGAGGGGTCGACAAGAACCATAAATGTGCTATTCACAGGAATGTGTGGCTTTTCTCGTACATAGTTTCACATATGGCACATATGCGCTCTACGATATTTTTTTTCCTGTGCACCTGCACACGCTTCCTTTAGTGTTTCAATGCATGTCAATTTTTTGACCAGTTGTATATTTTGTGCCTTTTGGAAATGAATTTTTGGGGTTGTAGGTGAACCAATAGGTGTTGAGAGATGTTTTATTCCTATAACCATTTGCATGCAACACTGTGGATGAAATTTCAGTGATAACAAATTCCCCCTGATGTGTGAGGTTAGGAGCATACGTATTGCCAAAATACATCAATGTTTCTTCTACTAAAAGTACCATTGTAATGAAGAGTGTTGATAGGAACTAGAAGAGTGATCCGTTGGAGGGAGACATGAAATTGTGGGACCCAAACCTTTCTCTAGGTAGGGGAAAAATAAAATATATATACAAACGAGTCAAGCATGCCCCATGCTCGTGTCATGTAACTCAAAAAATGTATGACAATAACTGAAGTGGTATGTTGATGTAGATAACTGTAGCACCCTTCAGGGAGGTTTGATAATGTCAGTTGACAATTATGATGGTGAACATACTCTGAAAAGAGGCAAGGATGCCTATAAGGAGTGTTGATGACTCGCAAGCATTGATGTCCTAACAAATTTAGAGGTCTTCGGCTAGTATAAAACAATTGCAATAGACACATAGTTAGACCCACCGTAACATAAGCTTGTGTTGAAGTCGAATGTTATGGGGTTCAATGAAAACATAGAGAAATGATGGTTCTCTATGTGTCGAATGAGAATACTCATTGGAAAGGTAATGAGAGTCAAGATATTGTCGCCCTTCTAGAAACTATGTTGATGCCAACAAAAAGGGAGACATGACTCCAAGAAGCAAAATGGATTCATGAAATCCACTAGAGAAGATCAGGAATTGATAAGGAACATGGATGAAGTCAAGATGTGGTGATATGCAAGACTTCCCTTGGTTGGGGATATATGTGAAGGATGATTGGCAACAACCATGAAATTGGATCTAGCATCAGGGGGACAACTAGACGTGAGTTAAATAGTGCCAGAGGTGTAACAAAGTGGACAAATTCAAAGATCATGGGTACATGGACTGTGGGATACTTGTGGTTTATGGATGATGTCAACAGGAGTAGAAGATGATGAATTCCCCAACCAAGGGTGACATGGGTTGCTTTTCCAGGAAAACGAAGGTCGCCAAGGGTGACAACAAAAGCTATGTAAATGTTGGAAACAAAGGATTTTTACAATTACCAAATGAATAAAGAATAATTTGGGATGAGTGTACAGATACATAAATGGGTGCCCCAGTGCAAGATGGCTTGGCCTATGAGGGCGCAAGTTGTGTGGAGAACTAGTGGAGGGTGGGGGCCCCATGGGTGGGTTTCTGTATGAGGTAAATGAATGGAGGACAATATGAAGATGGGAAAACTAATTGTGGATGAAATTGAGGGTTAACAATACTGCGGAGGCACAGTCAAACTTGAAACGTGATGAGATAACCTGGGAGCCCATTGGGAAAGATAGAAAAATGAGGAGGAGTATGTGGATGATTATCGGAAATGCGTAAGAATATCAGAACTCCCATCCCTAGGTGGTCAAAGAAGCATGAGTGTCAAAGTGCCAAGGGGGACTATGAATGGTACAACTCATGTGGGGGGAGTGTTATCGAGTGAAAGTACCGAAAGGCAGCAGAGGTGATGGTAATGCAAAACCAGATGTGAGGATCCTAAAGGTGCATGTTGGAGGGTGTGACTGGGAGATGCAATGGGTATTCAGAGGGAATGATTACATGCCAATGTAGCTCATATACCTGAAGGGGCTGCGCTGATTTGTGATGACCAAGTACCTGCACACATTAAAACCAAATACCTAATGTGAACAATATATGAAGATAAAGAACATATAA
Source organism: Picea mariana (assembly GCA_032191745.1). Lineage (NCBI taxonomy): Eukaryota > Viridiplantae > Streptophyta > Pinopsida > Pinales > Pinaceae > Picea > Picea mariana. The sequence goes on along the minus strand of JASDQU011442561.1, from coordinate 4,882 downwards.
TAGTTATTTGATATTTTTGAACATGAGCATGCATACCTGGATGTGATGTGAGAAACATTCTCCCCCAGGGGTCAGTGCAGATTGTTGGACACACCTACCACACTTAGAGGGGGGGCGAATGAGTGTGGCGATCATTTTCCCAAAATGTCCCTCTTTCACAAAACTCATTAGTTAGCATTCAACATTTTACTCATTACTCATTGTTGTCATTTATAACCAGTTAGATGTTAACACATATCAACAACATATATCAATAATACATCATCAACAAGTCATCACCACAAGGAACACAAAGAACACAAGATGTATGTACAATTTTCCTTTTATTACAGACTACAATCCTTGGGGTTTTTCAGCAACAACTAAATAGAGTACAACTCTACAAGAGCACCAGCTCCATCATGCAAGACTCAACTTACATTCTCAACACCAACTGAGATGATGCAACAATCCTCAATAGATATCAATCTGCAATAGGTACGCGGTCTGTCAGTAGTGAAACCCACGTGTGTATGCGCCCTGGCTTAGTACAGCCCGCGTATGTACACAGCCAATGTATACAACAACCTGCGTATACCTTCTAAGCTATTAGGGTTTATCCTTCAAGACTAATTCAGATCCTATGCAACCAATTTATCATTCTCTTCTATCTTTCACTGTCCAAACTGACCACCAGCCAATCACAACACATCCAAGGTCTCCAATAGCTTACTCATGCTCCACAACCAAACAATATGAATGCTACTCAATCATTTATAAGAAACTAGTATACCACAACAATCATATCACAACTAAATCACAAGAGTACTTCTCACTCCATCAACCAACATAAACCACATCATAACAGCCATACCAAGAATCACCTAAGCATTCACAACACAACAGGCAATACTATCCATCAAGACAATAATGTAACCATACTAGTGTCTCAGTGACAGATCTGAGCTCATAGAATGAATATATGGAACCTGCTTCAGTATTCAACAACCATTCATCATCGCAATCCAAAATATTCATTATTTTATCCACTGTATGTTCCCTATCCTCATACAACCTGCTTATGTACACGCTCTAGCCCATTATAGCCCATGTACACCTCAAAAGCTAGGGTTTTTCAATCTCCGAGACTTTTGCTGTCAAGATCTCTGATATTGCTGAAACTTTGATGTGTCCATGAGATCCTCCTCATGCCCTCTTTCTTAGAATAGATCTTCGATCATGCTCAAGAGATCCACACGAAATATTCTCTCACAAGAAGCTCTCCATCAATACTCCAAAAGATAATCTCACAAGAAGCTCTCCATTGATCCACAAAAAGGATGTTTTTCAAGAGACCATTGCTATCTTATTTATACTTTCATCATTTAGGTCACTTAACCCATTTCTAGGTTACTTAACCTATTTTCCTTATTTTAGGATTAACCACTTTCCATAAATATAAAGTTTTCCAATACTTTATCATTTAAATATTCCTTCTTGATTTTGTCACCTTACTTTATCATTTAAATAATCTTTCTTGATTTTGTCACTTCTCTTTATTATTCAAATAGTCCATCTTGACTTTGTCACTTTACTTTATCATTTAAATAATGATTTCTTCTTTTCAAGCATTTTGACTTCTTTGACCTTGTGGGTGTTAAGCCAACATGTGAGGGTCCTCCAACTTCGTAAGTCCATAACTCTCAAACCGTGAGGAGTTATGTGACATTCCGCATACCACCAGAAATGGTATGAAAAGAACTATCCATATAGGATAGATTCACCAACAACTTCATTTATCTTCATATCATTTTTCCACATACAAGCATGGGTCCTCCAACCATTCTTCTAGGATAACTCAATCCACAAACTGTCTTTCGATGAGGCATTTCACCATAAGGGGAACACTTTGGACTTCATCCATTTGTGCACCTTATCAAATATGAAAAGACAATAATGATTCATTTATACATCAATCCATCACTGCATCATATACATCAACTATGCATCATGTATCAATGACAACTCATTGATCCATCTTCATCAATATACTAAGATCAAACCTTTGACCTTTGAAATCATTCAATCATCCTTTGGAATCAATCAAAAAATCACTTGACATCAATCAATCAATCAATCACTTGACATCAATCAATCAAACCTTGGCATCAATGAAAACATGATCCAACAATCTTCTCCTTTGGCATTGATGGAAATACCAACATTGATGTCAACACCAATTACCAATTATTGATGTCAACATGTAGATAAGGCATGATCTACACCAATATTCAATGTGACTATCTCTCCCAATCAATAATCATCAATCACATCAATGTGATTATCTCTCCCCCTTTGACATCAATGGCAAAGGGCCATTCTCCTCTTGGTATTGCTCCCCCTGCTTGAACTTTCCTTGGGGTTGTTCCCCTGTCTGAGTGCCTTTGATATTCCTTTGAATAGTCTCTCCCCTTTTGAACAAGGCATGCCACTCTGATGTAATACATCGAACATACTCCCCCTGTGACCATTTCTCTCCCTGGAATTATGCTTCGGTGATCTTTCTTCAAATATAAGGCTCTTTTCTAGGTATGCATCTGATAAATATCTCCTCCTAAAATCATGGGAAGAAGAATAAATCCATTTATCGGTATGTCACCCCCTATCTTGATCCAGGTGGATATCGGTGGCCACCCACCATTTCCGACTGTCTCAAAATAGTTTTCTGGCAATTTTGGCAATTTACTATTTTTAGAAGTTTTTAACTTCTGGGGCCATTTTGAGGGCCCAAATGAAGGTTTTTAAAGATAGAGGTTCTCAATGATATTAGGAGGCATAATTGAGCCCCCAAAATTAATCTCCTCAACGATACCTTTCCAACGAACAATCACACGCCTAAAACGTAGATTGTATGCAAAAGTTACGACCCCGAGAAGTTGATGTACTCACTTACCCAAATGGGGCCCACATGACTTTTGGCGCTTCACCTCCTAGGGTTAGGTTTTTGGATGTCTATGGTTTTGGGCATTCTGTTTTATTTAAAAAAATGCCTTCAGAGCCTCATTCCATCACTCCTTGGATTTGTGGCCAAACTCACTCCAACTGTAGCATCTAATCGTGTTAGAGTGAACAACAATGTGTCCTACTTGATCACATCTCCAACACCTCATGATGTTATAAAATATTCCATTATATCTCATTTCATAAGATCTACATTCAAAATATTTGTGACCATATCCATTACATGAATAACAATGCCCATGAAAAATACATTCATACCTTTCCTTTGGTGTCCCAAGAATATCTTCTTGATGTCTTCCTTGCTTTGTTCTTTTGAAATTTTCTTTTCCTTGTGTAGATGGTTGTTTTGCAACATTGTCTTCCTTCTTTGATGGACTTACCCCATGCTTCTTTGAGGTGCTTGCTTCAACATGTGTAGCTTCTTCTTTGTATCCAAGTCCTGATTTATCACATGGTGATCTTTGAATTTCCAAGATCTCATCCAAGATTCGTGATCTATTCAAGAATTTGTTTGACTTTTCTACCTTCTTTCTAAGGTCAACAATTTCAGATTCTAACTTACAACATGATTCTTTCATTTCATTTATTTGATTCTTCAATAGTTCCTCTATTCTTTTGGCTTATTCAATTTGGGTCTTGAGATGGAAAATGGTTTCAAAACTTTTGCTAATCTCATCATCTACATTTATATCTTCGTTTCCATTTTTTAGTCTTCTATTCTCTTCTTCCTTTTCTTCTAATTGAGTCTTATTGCTCTCTTCTTGTTCCTTGAGCATTTCCTTTAATTTCAAGATGTGCCTTAGACTCCTCCTAAGAAACTTCCTAGTGTTATCTGAAAGATAGTTATAGTCTATATAATAATGATCACTTATATATCTATATAAACCCTCTTCAACTTCCTTTTGAAGTTTTAATAGATTTTGTTCTATTATTTTCATGGGATAATTACCATCAAACTTTACACAAACTATTTCTAGATCTTCTTCTTCACTTGTAGAGAAAAATTCATCATCATCATTGCAATCAAGGGTTTTTTAGGGTTCTTTACCTTCATTTGAAATATCTTCACGACCTTCATTTTTTCGAACATCAACACATAACTATTTTCCTTCATTTGAAATGTCTTCAAGATCTTCCTTTGTGCTATCATCACTTGATTCTTTATATTCACTTGAAAATTTTTCAAGATCACATTTAGAAATAATACAATCAAGGGTTTTTGGAGATTCTTTACCTTTAATGATCTTGATGGAGTGATCTTCAATATCTTCATTCTCCTTCTTTCTTTGATATGTCTCCTCTAGATTTAGCCATAGATCCTTGGCAGAAGTGCATTTTCCCATGCTTTCTTTGATAGGGCTTGAGAGTCCACTAAGAATGGTCTTGAGAGCCAATGAATCATTCTTCTTTCCTTCCCTTTGAGCTGCAAACTTTGACTCGTTCTTCAAGGGAACCGATCCACCAATGGCTACCTTCCAAATAGCTTCTCCCATTTCCTTCAAATGTACTCTCATCTCTATTATCCAAGTAGAATAGTTTTCTTCATCAAGGATTGGAACTTCATCATCCATTTGTGTGTCTACGGATATCCTTCAAGTTGGTTAAGGGTTGTAGTGAAGGTCTGCTATGATACCAATTGTTTGACACACCTAAAACACTTAGAGGGGGGGTGAATGAGTGTGGGGATCTTTTTCCCAAAACTTCCCTCTTTCACAAAACTCATTAGTTAGCATTCCATTTTACTCATTGCTCATTGCTGATATTTATAACCAGTTAGATGTGAACACATATCAGCAACATATATCAGCAATATATCATCAAAAATTCATCACCACAAGGAACACAAAGAACACAAGATGTATGTACAATTTTCTTTTTATTA
>JASDQU011442559.1:23895-34187 GCA_032191745.1 Picea mariana | reverse complement strand
ACCCCCTACAGCATTAGAATTACCTAACTATCTAACCATACATCAAAGCATTACTTTCATTCTTTCAGCCATAAGTTGGTTACATTTCAAGAAATTCATCAAAATTGACTAACAACCTTAAAACTAAAACTAAATATTGACCCTCTACAGCATTAGAATTACCTAACTATCTAACCATACATCAAAGCATTACTTTCATTCTTTCAGCCATAAGTTGGTTACATTTCAAGAATTTCATCAAAATTGACTAACAACCTTAAAACTAAAACTAAATATTGACCCTCAATGACTTTGAGAATTTCATCACCCTCAATAAATTTGAGAATTTCATCAAAATTGACTAACAACCTTAAAACTAAAACTAAATAGTGACCCTCAATGACTTTCAAGATATATGAAAGATATATGAACCAGCACCACAAGCAACTAAGAAAAAACTCAAAAGAGAGTTATAACTTTCATTGCAAGGGCATTAAATCCCTATGTTCTTACTCGAGAGAGTTAGAACTTCCATTGCCAAGGGGATTGAATACCCTATGTTTTACTCAAAAGAGAGTTAGAACTTCCCTTGCTAAGGGGATTGAATACGTATGTTCTTGCACATTTAGTACACACCCCTTCCTCCAGCCTAAGAGTTTCCTTGGATTAAAATTCATGTAAATATGATCAAAGTAAAACCCTCAAAAAGGGTTCTTAAACCCACAATCGTTTCCACAATCAGTGCCAAAACCAAGTTTTGAATTTGGCTTTTCCTAGTTGCCTTGCGTCTCTTGGGACTTCTAGTCTTCTCCCTTTCCACAATCAGTGCCAGAACCAATTTTGAATTTGGCTTTTCCTAGTTGCCTTGCGTACCAGAAATTTCAAGTCCCTTAGAACTTGTAGTCTTCTCACTTGGTTGTGTATTGCTATTTTAAGTAAGATCCAAGATCCAAAGCACTATTAGAACTTGTAGTCTTCTCACTTGGTTGTGTATTGCTATTTTAAGTAAGATCCAAGATCCAAAGCACTATAGATATCAACTTTTCGCTGTTCATACCAAAACTTGCACCATACTTTAATGAGAAATAATGATCATTATCCAAGAAGAGTAAAGTCTTAACTCCATACACCATGCTTTCATGAGAAATAATGATCATTATCCAAGAAGAGTAAAGCCTCAACTCCATAGACCCTTGGGGTACCTTGACAAGCTCCGTCAAAGAAGCCCTAGGGCCTGGTGTAGTCAATCCTAGGGTCTTGTAATATTATTGGAACAATTGGTGTGAGAGGTTTATGGCCTTCTCCAAAGGAAATTCTTGTTTGATGTAATAACCTTCCAACAAATGTTTATTTGGAATGTTTATTTTCCTTATATTATCGATTTGTTCCCCGTACTCCCCACAAAACATAACAAGGTAGAGCTTCGATAGAGGAAATAGCTCTGTCTAACAACCAAGATTCCAAACATTTTAGCACAAAATCTTTGTCCCATTGAACTTGCAAATTATAGCTTTGATGCACCTCCATCCAAACAATGTTATAAAATGAATAAAGTACAAATAAGTGTTCCATAGTTTTGCTTTCTTGTTTACACAGAGAACAGTATTCAGGTCTAATCCCTTTTTTGATTATTGTCCCATGTTAACACCTTGTTCCAATACCTTTTTTAATTGTTGTCCCACATTAACACCTTGTTTGTCAACACAATCAAAATAATTTTTTTGGTTGTTAGAGGACAAATCAGTGTCCACACTGCTTTCCACCACCACAACACCACACAAGCAAAAGAAAATTTTTGGTTGTTAGAGGACAAATCAGTGTCCACACTGCTTTCCACCACCACAATCTGAAACTGCTTTCCACCACCACAACACCACACAAGCAAAAGAAAATTTTTGGTTGTTAGAGGACAAATCAGTGTCCACACTGCTTTCCACCACCACAATCTGAAAATTTCTGGTTGTTGGAGGACAAATCAGTGTCCACACTGCTTTCCACCACCACAATCTCTCTGCACCTTGCACTTCACTAAATTAGAAGCATAGGCTAGCTTTGCAATAAACATCCTTGTGGCTTGGTTCTTCAACCACTTTAATTAATCATCATGTCTTGTAAACAAATGACATCATGTTTAAATAAATTAATGCATTGGGTCCATTCAACAATGTGATCATGTTGTAGTTGCAGATCCTCTGCAGATTTCCATCCCTTATCCCACTACCAAAACCATGTATGTTGCAACATTTTTTAATTTGGTTAAACCTTTTTCACGAAGAGACAAAAGAAGAGGTTTTGAAAGCTCATAATTTTCATTACGATGAATCATAATGCATTGGGTCCATTCAACAATGTGATCATGTTGTAGTTGCAGATCCTCTGCAGATTTCCATCCCTTATCCCACTACCAAAACCATGTATGTTGCAACATTTTTTAATTTGGTTAAACCTTTTTCACGAAGAGACAAAAGAAGAGGTTTTGAAAGCTCATAATTTTCATTACGATGAATCATTTTCATTACGATGAATCCGAGGGTTTCTTACCAATCACCAACTTATTTCCTTCTTTGATTTTCCAAGCCATCAAGTTGCCTAATATGTAAAAGGATTTTACCAAACCTTTCCAGACATTTGAAGCCCCTTTAAGACTCAGTCTCGCTTGTCTAATCCATTCTTTTGGTTCGTTATTCTCAAGGTATTTGGCCTTCATCACTTCCCCCCACATACCTTTGTCACATACCTTTATTGAACAAGACTCTCCAAAGGTTTTTTGTTGCTAAAGTTTCATTGAACACAAACACATTCTTTAGCCCCGACCTCCAAGTCGTTAGTTTTCAGCCTAGTTCGTTATTCTCAAGGTATTTGGCATTCATCACTACCCCCACGTACCTTTATTGAACAAGACTCTCCAAAGGTTCATGGTTGCTAAAGTTTCATTGAACACAAACACATTCTTTAGCCCCCGACCTCCAAGTCATTAGTTTTCAGCCTAATCCAACCCTTGGCAATTAAACTCTAGCAAATACCTTGCTTAACTTTTTCATATTTATCGATTTAAAATACAATTGAATTACTAATAATTTAAATAAATTGGTGGAGAAAAAACAAGAAACCTAACACATGTACACAAATAATTTAAGGGTAAACACCTTTGAAAAAACCCCTTAGGGAAAACCAACAACGTGATGATTTTATTATGATAAAATTAGGGTTCTCGTCACAAGAAAATGACCACTCCAAGGAAAAGTACAAAACAACAAAATCACTGATCACAATTCAAGCTCTGTCCTTCAATCTTGTTGGCCGCTACTCCTTTGTTATCCCTTGCTCCCTTTCTTGGACCTTGCCCCTACACATTTGGATGAAATTCCTTCTCCACTCAATCATTGAGATTTCACAATCTCACTGTGTGTGTCTCCCACTCTAACTGTAGTTGTCTTTTATAATGTTGAGTTTACCCTAAATAAAAAAACCTAGATCTCCAAAGTGATTAATGGTTGAGATTAGATCTCACCAACACTTAAGATCAATGACTAAGATTTAATTTAATTCTCTTAAATCACTTATGTAAAAAATGTAGGCATTTGATTAAATTAAATTTAGTTAATTATAAAAATACATTCACTTTAATAATACTTTAATAAAATGAATTTCTAAGTCTTTGAGAGGTATTAATGGTGACTTCCACATGTTAGACACAAAACCAATGTAAAAGTACTTATTTGATGTTATACACATCACCACTTCCTCTTAGTGAGGAAGATACTTCTTGAAGACCCACTTGGAACTGGTTCTCCTCTGACTTTGGCACAATGTCGCACACATAATCCTCCACTAAGGCATTTTGCTATCCCTGTTTCACTGCTACTTCATCGATGACGTAACATATTAGTGCCATGAAGTTTGGGAACTTTTTCAAAGGTCTGCACTCTTTTAATGTGTTCCTAAGAGCCTCCACATGCTCCCAAACATCCATCAATGTTAGTTCATACCAACATGGTCCTCTGAAAGAACTTTAAGGGGCTAATTCCTCCTTTCCACTTGAAGATTGACTCCCTGAACTAGAAGTTTGTGAACTCTATACACCCTGCTCCTTGTCTTTTGCCATTGACATCAATCCATGATCCAAGATCCCCTTAGATCCACTAACAGGGTTTCCCCGCAACTTGTATACCTTTTCCTCTTTGACACCAAGAACTCGTGCTTAGTCAAGGCCATATATTTTTGGTCAAACAAGAACTTGACCATCCTCAAAGTGATGGTGTATCCTTTGTCCTCCATTGTTGAAATTGAGAGCAAATTCATTTTGAGCTCCAAAACATACACCACATCTGCCACCTCTATAGAACCTCCTAACTCTAGCTGGAACCTGACTGTACTAACGTCCTCTACACCACACTTTACATTGGTGCCAAGCTCCACGTGCAGATCCAAGTCCTTCTCTAACAAATTGGTGAATAACTCATGTGCCTTCGTTATGTGACAAGAAGACCCACTATCCATGAACCAAACACTATTGAAAAATGTGGTAGAAAGACAAGAAACTAATAAGAAATCCTTTTCGAACCTCTCAACAAACTATTTAACTTGAGAATATGCAGATGCAGCTACCTACTAAGGGTTTTCCTTCCCTTTCTTCCTTTCAGGGCATTGTGAAGCCTAGTGACCACTCTTGTGGCATGCAAAACATTTCACTTTGCTCAGATCCTTCTTCTTTACAGTGTGTGAAGTCGACTCTCCACTTGTATTCCTTTTGATTGAACCTATATTTTTTTCTCTTCCTTGCTTGATTGACAAGAGCTAGGTTCTCATCATCATCTTTCTGTTGGTCTGTTAGAGATTCCTCTTGAAGCTCTTCTTGGATGAAATCATCCTATAGACTATCAAATTTGGGAAGTGTCTCCCGTGCAACGATGCCCTTGATGAACGGGGCCCATGGTTTAGTGAAACCATTTAGGGTTGTCTTCACCATCTCTTCATCTATCACAATCTTCCCAATTGCTACCAATTGATTATTAACCAGAGTGATTTTGGTGAGATAGCTGGTTACTGTATCTGATTTGATCATCTTGGTGTTTCTAAACTTTTCCCTCAACACCATTTTCCTATTTACATTGTTGCTCTAGATTTTTTTTTTCAAAGCTTCAAACATTTTCATGATCGACTTTTTTGATGAAAAATTAGGTAATCTTTCACCGCATTTAAGATAATCCTCTTGGCTTTCACATTCTTTTGATTATAGATTTTCAATGCTTTTGGATCCGTCGATGAGTTACAATGGTATTTGCAAACTCCCACAACCCAATTCTCCATGAGAATTAATGTAATCCTTACATTACAAGGAATAAAATTAGATGCACCCTCCACGAACCTCAAATCGGTTCCAACAATTTCCAAATCCAAATTTTAGTAAGAAATATAAATTGATGGAGAAATGTACTTTGTCCTTTAGGTACAATAAATTGAAAAATTTGTGCTTACTCCTTCATGTACCTTTTTAAATAAAAAGGAAAAAATAAAGTTATAAACATATTGATATGACAATAATCCATCATTATATTATTAAGTCCTTCATGTATCTTCTTAAATAAAAAGGAAAAAATAAAATAGAATTATAAACATATTGATATGACAATAATCCATCATTATATTATTAAGAGTTAAAAAAATTCTTTATTTAAAATTTAAGATTTTATTTTATTTGTAATCAATATATATTTATGGTCATTGTACTTATCTTGTATTTAATATTTTTTTTTCATTTAGAAAAATAATCTAAAAATTCATCTTACTTTTATTTGATTTATACTTCATTTATTTATTCTTTTCACATATTTTGTATTTTTTTTTAAATAATTAAAGTAATTATCCTTTTTTATTTGATTTATACTTCATTTATTTATTCTTTTCACATATTTTGTAATTTTTTAAAATAATTAAAGTAGTTATCTTTTTTTAATTCATTTGCACTATTTATTTATATTTTGTATTAAATGTTTTTTTAATAATATATATATATATATATATATATATATATATATATATTTTAATTTATTTAAATTTTACTAGTTTTTTTTTAATAATAATAATAATTTATTTTTAGGTTCATAGCCAAGCTAAAAACCAAATTGGTATATGAGACTCTTGTTTGTAAGACAAATGATCCCCTCAACAAAACAATTTGACTCCTTAATTTCATAGAGATATACATAACCTACCCCCCTATGGATTTGAACTTGTGATCTCTTAGGAGGAAACCCATGTTCTTAACCATATTTAAAATATCTAGATATAAAAAAGTAACCATGTGTATATGTCGTACATAAAAACTTTTGAAAGTAAAACTAGCTCTATATTTTAAAAATCATGACTTGGAATTAACTATGGATAAATTTGAATGGCTATATAATTAATAAAAGAAGAAATAGTCACAATTCCTTTTTAATTAACTAATTTAGATCCATCTTAACTCACGATTTATCAAGAGTTGAGAGGGATCGAATCTCTCAAGGTGCAAAGATCAAATCTCTTAAGGTGCAAGGTTTGCACCTTGAGAGATTTGATCCCTCTTGGCTCTTGATAGATCTAGAGTTAAGATGGATTTGGAAGTTGAGATCGGCCGACCTGCACAAAAGTTAATAACTCGAGAAAAAACGAGATACAACAATCACACACACAACACAACAAACACCACAACATACAACACAACAAACACCACACAAAAATGGGGGCAATGATAACTTTATTGCTCAGCCAAACCAGTGGGGAAAATAATACACACATCTTGTAGAAGCACCTCACAAGCTTTTACATTTAAACATAAATTACTCAAGCGTTTTTCGGGCATATGGAAGGCCAAGTACTTGAGGAACCAACTATGAATGTCACTGACAAGTATGTGTTGTCACAACCCAACAATATCCAGCTTGACAACAATTTCCCAATACCCTGCCCAACGAATCAAACAACAGCTTTTTGCAAGCCAAGAAAAGCCAAACATCATTGCAACTTCTCTAACATTATTGATTGCATGAACACGTTTGCACAATTTTCTCTAGTATGGACGATTCCACCTCCATTGAATTAACATAACCACCAACTAAATCACTGTAATCATTGTACGTGATACTCATGCTTCTTAGATACCGAAGCACCCATTTCCATGATCTTTACATGGTTTTGCCATGTGTCCATTGACAACACCAACTACATGTAAAATATTTGAACATTCCCATTGCAAACATCAACCTTCCTACTAACATACGATACACAATACATATTTAACCCTTTTCTTCTTTGTTACTTAGGACATAAACCTGAAGAAAGATTACAATGGAAAGCCAAAGGGATATTTATAGATTTCACATTATTGAAACTGAATTTCATGAGTATTTTCTCCACATACTTTTGTTGTGATAATCAAAGTTTACCATTTTTACTGTTTTTGTGTATTTCCATGCCCAAGATTTGTCTTAGTTGCTCCTAGATCCTTCATATCAAATGTCCTCGCCAACTGAGCCAACATGTTGATATCAACCATGCTTGTGCTTGCTACAAGCATAACATATATCACCAAAATAATGAATATACCATAAACACAATGGTTATACTCCTTGTAAATTTGGCTCACCATGAAGGAATCAAACATCTTGCACCATTGCCTGCTCGAGCTTTAGGCCATGCACTGATTTTTTGAGTTTGCAAACTAATCTCTCTTTGCAATCCTAAACAACCCCTGATTGTTCCATGTACACATTTTTGCTAATGATGATTTGTGGGTAGTAGGATCCAACAATTTGCATCCTCTAACTCCATCACCATAACCAACAAAGATGCACTTCCTTGACCGAATCCGACCAAGCTAACCAAGTGAGCCTTCACCTCTCACCTCCAAGCCAATGTCCATTACATGTAATACATGGGCTCTAAAACCACGAGCTACCATAAACATGTGTTCGAAAACCATGACTCTTGACCTAACTTCCCCTCCATGACCAAAACTGACCAAACTTTCCTCAAAACAGGGTATCTGGGAACACTGCATGCTCCCCCTATCACCTAGGTCGTCTAGACTTTACCGGTGACATTTTAAACCTAGGGTACGCATGCCTAACAAGGTCTTACATTCATATGCTCGTTTACATATAGGAACTCCACCTCGAACCGTGCATTTAGGGATTCTGCGATTGATTCAAATCTGAGTAACCCCATCGAAACTCCGCTTCCATGCTCGACTTGCGACCATCACCGCCAGATCTAACTTTGTCTGCTCCGACAACCCATCATAACGATCCACGATCATCTCGTTTAGGCATTCCGTCAAACATTTCATGTGCATTCTCCACATTGCCAAACTTGACATAGATATCCACCAAAATTGCTTTGATACCACTTGTCGAGATCAAATGGCCTGCACAAATGTTAATAACCAGAGAAAAAATGAGATACAACAATCTCACATGCAACACAACATACATCATAATATAGACACACATAAATGGGGGCAATGATAACTTTATTGCTTAGCCAAACCAATGGAGAAATGAATACACACATTTGGTAGAAGCACCTCACAGACTTTTACATTTAAATAAAAATTACTCAAACGTTTTGGAAGACCAAACAATTAAGGAACCAACTACTAATGTAACCTATAAGTATGTGTTATCACAACCCAACACTAAACTCATTAAGATACATTTATATTAATAATACTTAATTAAATTTACTTCTATTAAAAAAAAATGAAACCACCTTTCCAAATTCAAAATATCGAATCTACACAAATACATTAAAAACAATATTTATATATCCACTTTGATTACCCATCAAAGCACTTAAAACAAAACAACAGCAAATTTGTTTTTCGACATGAAATTTCCGTTCCACACAACTTTGTAGATTGAATATGGGTCGTAGATATTGGCCAAATACTTCAATTGCTGTAAGATATATTTTGCATACGATGATGATAACCTAACAAATCGCAAGAAGACCATCATTTTGTAATGAATCTTCATTGTCTTAGATATTTAATCTACGATTTAAATAAATACAAAATGGCATTACAACTTACATTGTTCGGTGAATTAAAAGCCGTGTCCAATGCCTGCCTATAGTTCTCGATGGTATTAAAGCAGGTTTCTTGCTTTAACAATATCAGCGGTTTCCTTGGTGATCACACAATATCAGTGGGTTTCCTTGGTGATCAATGTATGGATTACATTTAAAATGTTTAAATATTATTTAAAAATTTCTCCGAGTCTTATTGGTTTTGATAAACCTCTATGCCATGCTTTCGAGTGTTTTTCCATGTCTGTTAAAGTATATTTGTGTAGTTATGCATAGAGTTATTGCATTTTGTTTTACTTGGTGTCGAAAATATAAGAAGTTGTGGCTTTTGATTAGTAATCTTATAATTTATAATTTAGATCTTCACTACTAATATCTTGTAATTTTTATATATGGAATTATAATTGTTTAAGTCTTTTTTATTATTATTTATTATTTTGTAATGTTATGTATGTGATAATATTTTTTTGGATATATTAATTTATAGAATGTTAAAAATTTCAAAAAGTGGAATATTTAGACTATTCTTAATAAAATTGTAGGTAGTAACTATATATCATAAAAAAAAAAAGAATTATTGTTTTATTTGGATTTTTTTTTATATTATATAAAACAAGGGTTGCATGGTAGCTTAGTCCCTAATAAGTAAATTTGGAAATGAAGATGATAGTGAACACCTTATAATTATTTATGATGATTACTTTGAAACATGAATAATATGCTAACAAATGAGCTAGTTTCATAATCTTAAAAGAAATCAGCTTCTTAAAAGAATTCGACATAGAGTCATAAGGGATGGAGAAAACCTTATTGCTCCATGATGACACATAGTTTTTAGATTTGTCATAATTGGTAGTGGACAAAATATCTTTCCATGATTTTACTTTAATGTAGCTGTCATATAGTTTTGGGATTAGCCAAAATTTCCTTCTAATTAAGCTAAACAAACCAAATGCAAATCTTATTTAAAAAGTAAAAAATAAAAATAAAAATTTCACATTTTATAATATATATTTTAATATATATAATATTTTACTATCTTAACATATATTTATATATTATAAAATATAATTTGCATTTTAATATATAATATATTATAATATTTTATATGTTATATATATTATATATTATAATATTTTATCTGTTATATATATTATAAAATATATTTATATATTATAAAATATAATTTACATTTTAATGTGTAATATATTGTAATATTTTATATGTTATATATATTATATATT
>JASDQU011442558.1:4290-15461 GCA_032191745.1 Picea mariana | reverse complement strand
AAATTCTCTTCATGGTGGATAATGTTTACATGTGCCAACGCACTAGATCAATACAATTACATCATTTGCAATATTAGGAATATCGTTTGTTTCTAGCTCATAGGAATTTTACATTCAACCTAAATTTTTCTAGATACCTTGAATTTTTCTCATGGCTCAAAAGGTTTGACTAGGCTCATAGAGGTTGTATGTTCCCCTTGTCTTTTGCACTAGTCTGTCTATGCTCATAGAGGTTGTACATTCCCCCTGACTTTTTCACTAGACTATCTATTCTCACATAGGTTGTACGTTCCCTCTGACTTTTGCACTAGTCTGTCTATGCTCACAGAGTTTGTACATTCCCCCTGACTTTTGCACTAGACTATCTATTCTCACATAGGTTGTATGTTCCCTCTGACTTTTGCATTAGACTCACATAACATCTTGTTCATCTTGAATTTTTTTTTGACTCACAGAGGTTGTCCATTCCCCCTACCTTTTTTCAATACCTCACAAGTCTGGTTGATTCTCCAAATCTCCCTGGATAGCCTCAAGGTGGCCCATATGGCCTCTCATTTTAGAATTACTATCGATGCTTCCAAATTTAACAGTCTCTCTCAGTGATGCAGTCGTTCTCAGCCACACCAAGCTTTCCTCTCAGCTACACAAACTATCTGACAGTTAGATGCTTGGTCAGGATATCAACTACGTGCTCGCTCGTGGCTATGTACTGTAACTTTACAGTTTTTCTCTGGACTAAGTCTCAGATGTAGTGGTACCTCAAGTCAATATGTTTTGAATTGTCATGAAATACTGGGTTCTATGTCAATTTTATGCAACTTTGATTATCACAGTGAACCACCGTCATCTCGAGATTGTCACCAAACAACCCAGAAACCAATTTTCTAAGCCATACTACTTCCTTGCTAGCATCACTTGCTGCAATGTACTTAGCCTCTGTTGTACTCTATGTAATGGATCCCTTCTTCGGGCTTGACAAAGAGATCATAGAAAATCCTAAACTGAAGAAGTATATGGAAATACTCTTCCGATCCACTAGGCTTCCTACCCAGTCAACATCTGCATACCCATGCAGAAATAAACCACCACTGGATGTGTATCTCAGACCATAAGTAATGGTCCCTCTAAGATATATGAAGATGTTCTTTGTTTCCACCCAGTGTCTCTCTCTTGGTTCAGTCATGAACTGACTCATTGCAATCGTTGCATAGCATATATCTGGCCTAGTGTGGATCATGTACATCAATGATCCAATCAGCTGCCTATACATGGTGGGATCCACCAAATTTGAACCTGTATCAAAATGATGCATCTTCTTCATGTTTGTAACCATCAGAGTAGACATGGATTTTCAATCCATCATACCAAACCTCTTTAGTACATCCACTGTGTATTTTCCTTGTGCCAGAAATATCTCGCTCTGTCTTTGCCACACTTCCAATCCTAGGAAGTAATGCCTCAAGGCTAAGCCTTTCATCTAGAATTCTGAGGTTAGCTCCCTTTTACACCAAGATAGTAGCCCTTCATTTCTTGTTAGAAAGAGATCATCAACATACATGATTAGTATAACAGATTGGTTACCTCTTACCTTGAAGTATAGATTTGCATCATCATTACTTTTTTGAAAACCCAGGCTTTTAAGAAAGCCATCAATTCTGTCATACCAAACTCTGGGAGTCTGCTTAAGACCATACAAGGCATTTCTTAGCTTGCATAAATGAGTGCCTTTGTTATGCAGTATAAAACCATATGGCTGTTCCACAAAGACCTCTTGTTCAATATTTCTATTCAAGAATGTTGTTTTTACATCCATCTGATCTAGTTTCCAACCAAGTACGGAAGCTAAAGAAATAATAGCTCAAATGGAGGTATACCTGGCTACAGTAGAAAAAGTCTCTTCGTAGTCGATTCCTTCTTTCTGATTGAAGCCTCTGGCTACAAATATTTCTTTGAACGTTTCCACACTTCTATCAGTTGCATGTTTGATCTTCTAGATCCATTTAGAAGAAACAATTGATTTGTCTTTTGGCCTTGGCACAATGTCCCAAACATTTTTCTTTATAATACACCTATATTCCTCAAGCATGGCATCCTTCCATACTTGTAATTTATATGATTCTTCAAATGAAAATGTTTTGGCATCAGTAATGCTGCTCATCAGTGCAACATAGCCTCAAAACCTATGAGGCCTCTTCCTTTCCCTGAAAGTTCCTTTGGGAGCAGCTATCCTTTCTACTTCCTGCACTATTTATTTAAGCCACCTTGGCTTTCTTTTTCACTGAAGGTTCTTCAAGATTTCTTTCTGATACTTCAGTGGGCTCTAGGGGCTCATTACTTGGTCCTTTACGAGGTTCCTCCCTCTGATCATCTCACTCTTCATTTTCAGAAGAGGGTGAAGTTGGTTGAACTGCTTCTGAATCCTACTGAAGCTCTCTGGATTTCTTAAATGTAGCTTCTTCATGGAAAGTCACATATATGATTACCTCTATTTTCCTCTAACCTAGTGCATAAATCCTGTAAGCTTTGGAGTTCTCACTGTACCCCACAAAAACCCCTTTCTTGCCTGAGGGTTCCATCTTTGTCCTATTTTCCTTAGGGACATGAATATACACAGGACATCCAAATATCCTTAGATGCCCTACTTCATGTTTGATCCCTGAGAAGACTTATTCAAAAGTCTTTTCCTTCAAAATAAAATGTGGACACCTGTTCTAAATATACACGACAGTGGAGGTCGCTTCTTCCCATAAAGAATTTGGCAGATCCTGGTCAAACATCATTTCTTTCACTGCCTCACAAATAGTCCTATTTTTCCTATCAGCAACACCATTTTGATGAGGGTTATATGGCACAATCAATTGTCTCTTGATTCCTATTGACTTGCAGAAATCTTCAAACTCGAGAGATTCAAACTCTCCTCCATTGTTTGTTCTAAGGATTTTGATGTGTTTCCCTATCTGCTTTTCAATAAAGGCTTTATATTCTTTGAACTTATCAAATGTGTCACTTTTATCTTTAAGAAAATATATGCAACATTTTCTTGAGTAATCATCAATAAAAATGACATAATACAAACAAACACTAAGTGAGGGAGATGAAATGGGACCACATACATCTGAATGAACCATAGATAAGATGCCCTGAGCTCTGTTGTCACTACTAGGAAATGCTTTCTTTATATTTTTACCTAGCATGCATCCCTTAAAATTTTCATTTTTACTAAGAGAAATAGAAGGCATGCCACATACCATGTTCTGTAGATATGGAAGAGCTTTGCAATGAATACGTGCAAGTCTTCTATGCCATAACTCGCTGGAGCTAGTCGCATCATGAGCCAATGCCTGAACTGACTTTCTTGACACAACGTAGAGTCCTCCACTACGAGTTCCAATGGGTTCTTCTATACTTAAGTGGCTGCCTTTATCCCATAGTAGTGCCTTCATGTCCTTGAAGATCACCCAATATCCCTTGTCCTCAAGGGTTGCAACTGATAGTAGATTCTTCTTAAGCCCTAGAACATATAATACTTCATCAACATGAAGTGTAGCCCTAATTTCCAATCTAAAGGAGATAGAGCTTACTCCCTCTATCTTGTAACATTTTTCATCCCTAAGATTGACCTGCTTTGCAAAATATTTTGTCATGAAATATGAGAGGATCTCCTTGTACCCTGTCACGTGCTTTGATGCACCATTGTCTACTAACAAAGTTTTCGGCCCCGTGGAAACTAAATTGGATAAAGAAGAAACCAAATAATATTCTTTCCTATTTTCTTTCTCATTAGAAGGACTTTTTTGATTTCTTTTGGATTCATCATCCTCAGTAGTTGAGGCATGATGCTTCAATTTCCTAGGATATTTCTTTCTAAACCAACAATCTTTAGCAAAATGACCCAACTTATTAAAACTAAAGAATTTAATCTTAGATGTATCAGTATTCTTGCCTTTGAATTTACCTTTGATGTTTGGCTTCCATTGACAGCCTTTCTGGAAAGTGCCCTTCTTCTTTCCCTTGAATCTTAATGATAAAGCTAAGTGCTCTTGTTTTGATGGCTTTCTTCTGGTAGCTATGCGACTCTCCTCCTGGAGGCAATCATGCCATAACCTCTCAAACATGGGCTGAATATCTCTTCCACTTACACTGGATAAGAAGGTCTCCCATGAATAAGGAAGACCGTAAAAAATGGCTTGCACTAAATCATCATCGTCCACTATCACCCCTATGACTAAAAGATGATCTTTGATCTAAGCTATCCTGGAACAAAATGATGCCACTGATTCGCCTTTCTCAATCTTCAAATACTTAAGCTTGTGCTTAAGTGTCCTCTTCTGAATTGGAGCCTATTTCTCGTACAGATTCACCAAGGTATCCATACAGTCCTTGCAAGTCATCGACGAAGTCATTATAGGCATTATAATGTCTTTGAATGAGTCAAAGATGATTCGCTTGTCATTTTCTTGAATCTTCCTGAAAGTCGTTCTTCCTGCATTATTCATGATTTCTTGCACCATTGTGGTCACATACTACTCAAGATCATGCTCTTGCAGGATATTTTTTATACGGAGCTTCCACACATTAAAGTTGGTATCTCCTTCAAGACTATCTTCGGCCCTGACTGGAATGGAGGATGCCATGTTCCTCACACTGGAAGCTTAATCAAGCTTGCTTGGATCTGTGTGTACCTTCTACTACACTTGAACACATTTAACACACTCTATGCTCTAATAACATGTTAAATTATGATCTTGATTTCTTATGTGGATTAATTCTTTTATTTTCTTCAATGCTTTGATTCCATCTTAATACACTTCAACAATTTCAAATCATAATCGAATAGCAATAATTATGTAGATAAGTAAACATGCATATCAACAACACATATATCCTGGGGAAACCCTATATCGGGAGAAAAACCCCAGCAAACAATATTCATTTATTGCATTAATAATATAAGATATCTTACAAATATCCACCATGAATGTACCTCTCTCAAAGACCTTGCCAAGATGACTTTGACCTGACAAAGACTTACAAGACCTTGCTGAAAATAAACCTTTGATATGCTGCCTCTTTATCACTGATGTGCCTTTCTATTACTTCACCCTAAACCTGCATATGAAAAATCCTTTCAAAATTGTGTTGCAAAACTGTATTGAAAAACTGTGTTGAAGAGAGGATTCAACCTCTTCTTATATAGGATGAAAAGGGGAAGAGGTGAAGCTTGAAATAGTAACATGATTGCATGCATTAGTCATAACTCAGCTTCATACTTTAGTTCGAACTTAGAACTAGACATGAGATTGGTTACAACTCAGCATTACACTTTAGTTCGAACTTAGAACTAGACTTGAGACTGACATGCTTTAGTTCGAACTTAGAACTAGACTTAAGACTTTAGTTGCAACTCAATATTACACTTTAGTTCTAGACTCAAGACTTTAGTTGTAAATCAACATTACTAAAATAGAACTAGACTCAAGACTTTAGTTGCAACTCAACATTACACTTTAGTTCTAACATAGAACTAGAATCAAAACTTTAGTTGCAACTCAATGTTACACTTTAGTTCTAAGATAGAACTAGACTCAAGAATTTAGTTGCAACTCAACATTACAATTTAGTTCTAACATAGAACTAGACTCAAAACTTTAGTTGCAAATCAACATTACACTTTAGTTGTAAGATAGAACTAGACTCAAGACTTTAGTTGAAACTCAACATTACACTTTAGTTCTAACATAGAACTAGACTCGATACTTTAGTTACAACTCAACATTACACTTTAGCTCTAACATAGAACTAGATTCAAGACTTAAGTTACAACTCTTGACAAGGAAATTCAAAATTCTCTTCATGGTGGATAATGTTTACATGTGCCAATGCACTAGATCAAAACAATTACATCATTTTCAATATTAGGAATATCGTTTGTTTCTAGCTCATAGGAATTTTACATTCAGCCTAAATTTTGCTAGATACCTTGAATTTTTCTCATAGCTCAAAAGGTTTGACTAGGCTCATAGAGGTTGTATGTTCCCCTTGTCTTTTGCACTAGTCTGTCTATGCTCACAGAGGTTGTACATTCCCCCTGACTTTTGCACTAGACTGTCTATTCTCCGAGAGGTTTTACGTTCCCCCTGAATTTTTCATTAGACTCACATAACATGTCGTTCATCTTGGCTTTTCATTTGACTCACAAAGGTTGTCCATTCCCCCTACCTTTTGTCAATACCTCACAAGTCTAGTTGATTCTCCAAATCTCCCTGGATAGCCTTAGGGTGGCCCATATGGCCTCTCATTTTAGAATGACTATCGATGCTTCCAAATTTAACAGTCCCTCTCAGTGATGCAGTTATTCTTAGCCACACCAAGCTTTCCTCTCAGCTGCACAAACTATCTGATGGTCAGATGCTTGGTTAGGATATCAACTACCTGCTCGCTCGTGGCTATGTACTGTAACTTTACAGTTTTTCTCTGGACTAAGTCTCAGATGTAGTGGTACCTCAAGTCAATATGTTTTGACTTGTCATGAAATACTAGGTTCTATGTCAATTTTATGCAACTTTGATTATCACAGTGAACCACAGTCGTCTTGAGATTGTCACCAAACAACTCAAAAACCAATTTTCTAAGCCATATTTTTTTCTTGCTAGCATCACTTGCTGCAATGTACTCAGCCTTTTTTGTACTCTGTGCAATGGATCCCTTCTTCAGGATTGACAAAGAGATCATATAAAATCCTAAACTGAAGAAGTATCTGGAAGTACTCTTCCGATCCACTGGGCTTCCTACACAGTCAACATCTGAATACCCATGCAGAAATAAACCACCACTGGATGTGTATCTCAAACCATAAGTAATGGTCCCTCTAAGATATATGAATATTTTATTTGTTTCCACCTAGTGTCTCTATCTTGGTTTAGTCATGAACTGACTCATTGCAATCACTGCATAGCATATATCTGGCCTAGTGTGGATCATGTACATCAATGATCCATTCAGCTACCTATACATGGTGGGATCCACCAAATTTGAACCTGTATCAAAATCATGCATCTTCTTCATGTTTGTAACCATCGGAGTAGACATGGATTTGCAATCCATCATACAAAACCTCTTTAGTACATCCACTGTGTATTTTCCTTGTGCCAGAAATATCTCGCCCTGTCTTTGCGACACTTCCAATCCTAGGAAGTAATGCATCAAACCTAAGTCTTTCATCTCAAATTCTGAGGTTAGCTCCCTCTTACACCAAGATATTAGCCCTTCATTTCTTGTTAGAAAGAGATCATCAACATACATGATTAGTATAACAGATTGGTTACCTCTTACCTTAAAGTATAGATTTGCATCATCATTACTTTTTTGAAAACCCAGGCTTTTAAGAAAACCAAACTCTGGGAGTCTGCTTAACACAATACAAGGACTTTCTTAGCTTGCATAAATGAGTTCCTTTGTTATGCAGTATAAAACCATTTGGTTGTTCCACAAAGACCTCTTGTTCAATCTTTCTATTCAAGAATGTTGTTTTTACATCCATCTGATCTAGTTTCCAACCAAGTATGGAAGCTAAATAAATAATATCTCGAATGGAGGTATACCTGGCTACAAGAGAAAAATTCTCTTCGTAGTCGATTCCTTCTTTCTGAGTGAAGCCTCTGGATACAAATCTTGCTTTGAACATTTCCACACTTCCATCAGTTGCATGTTTGATCTTCTAGATCCATTTAGAAGAAACCATTGATTTGTCTTTTGGCCTTGGCAGAATGTCCCCAACATTTTTCTTTATAATACACCTGTATTCCTCAAGCATGGCATCCTTCCATACTTGTAATTTATCTAATTCTTCAAATGAAAATGTTTTGGCATCACTAATGCTACTCATCAGTGCAACATAGCCTCCAAACCTATGAGGCCTCTTCCTTTCCCTGAAAGTTCCTTTGGGAGCAGCTATCCTTTCTACTTCCTGCACTATTTATTCAAGCCACCTTGGCTTCCTTTTTGCTGAAGGTTCTTCAAGAGTTCTTTATAACAATTCAGTGGGCTCTAGGGGCTCATTACTTGGTCCTTTATGAGGTTCCTCCCTCTGATCATCTAACTCTTCATTTTTAGAAGAGAGTGAGGTTGGCTTAACTGCTTCTGAATCCTACTAAAGCTCTCTGGATTTCTTAAATGCGGATTCCTCATGGAAAATCACATATATGATTACCTCTATTTTCCTCTAACCTAGTACATAAATCCTGTAAGATTTGGATTTCTCACTATACCCCACAAAAACCCCTTTCTTTCCTAAGGGTTCCATCTTTGTCCTATTTTCCTTAGGGACATGAATATACACAGGACATCCAAATATCCTTAGATGCCCTACTTCAAGTTTGATCCCTGAGAAGATTTCTTCAGAAGTATTTTCCTTCAAAATAGAATGTGGACACCTGTTCTGAATATACATGACAGTGGAGGTAGATTCTGCCCATAAAGAATTTGGCAGATCCTGGTCAAACATCATTTCTTTCACTGCCTCACAAATAGTCCTATTTTTTCTCTCATCAACACCATTTTGATGACGGTTATATGGCACGATCAATTGTCTCTTGATTTCTACTGACTTGCAGAAATATTCAAAATGAAGAGATTCAAACTCTCCTCCATTGTTTGTTCTAAGGATTCTGATGTGTTTCCCTTTCTGCTTTTCAATAAAGGCTTTATATTCTTTGAATTTATCAAATTTGTCACTTTTATCTTTAAGAAAATATATCCAACATTTTCTTGAGTAATCATCAATAAAAATGACATAATACAAACAAACACTGAGTGAGGGAGATGAAATGGGACCACATACATCAGAATGAACTAGAGATAAGATGCCCTGAGCTCTCTTGTCACTACTAGGAAATGCTTTCTTTATATTTTTACCTAGCATGCATCCCTTACAAATTTAATTTTTACTAAGAGAAATACAAGGCATGCCACATACCATGTTCTGTAGATATGGAAGAGCTTTGCAATGAATATGTCCAAGTCTTCTATGCCATAAGTCGTTGGAGCTAGTCACATCATGAGCCAATGCCTGAACTGACTTTCTTGACACAATGTAGAGTCCTCGACTACGAGTTCCAATGGGTTCTTCTATACTTAAGTGGCTGCCTTTATCCCATAGTAGTGCCTTCATGTCCTTGAAGATCACCCAATATCCCTTGTCCTCAAGGGTTGCAACTGATAGTAGATTCTTCTTAAGCCATGGAACATATAATACTTCATCAACATGAAGTCTAGCCCTAGATTCCAATCTGAAGGAGATAGAGCATACTCCCTCTATCTTGTAACATTTTTCATCCCCAAGATCGACCTGCTTTGCAAAAGATTTTGTCTTGAAATATGACAGGATCTCCTTGTACCCTGTCATGTGATTTGATGCACCACTGTCTACTAACTAAGTTTTCTTCCCTGTGGAAACTAAACTGGATAAAGAAGAAACCAAATAATATTCTTTCCTATTTTCTTTCTCATTAGAAGGACTTTTCTGATTTCTTTTGGATTCATCATCCTCGACAGTTGAGGCATGATGCTTCAATTTCCTAGGATATTTCTTTCTAAACCAACAATCTTTAGCAAAATGACCCAACTTATTAAAACTAAAGAATTTAATATTAGATGTATCAATATTCTTTCCTTTGAATGTACCTTTGATGTTTGGCTTCCATTGACAGCCTTTCTGGAAAGTGCCCTTCTTCTTTCACTTGAATCTTGATGCTAAAGCTAAGTGCTATTCTTTTGTTGGCTTGCTCCTGGTAGCTGTGCGTCTCTCCTCCTGGAGGCAATCATTCCATAACCTCTCAAATGTGGGCTGAATATCTCTCCCACTTACACCAGATAATAAGGTCTCCCATGAATAAGGAAGACCGTAAAAAATGGCCTGCACTAAATCATCATCGTCCACTATCACCCCTGTGACTAAAAGTTGATCTTTGATATGAGCTATCCTGGAACAAAAATATGCCACTTATTCACCTTTCTCCATCTTCAAATACTTAAGCTTGTGCTTAAGTGTCCTCTTCTGAATTGGAGCATGTTTGTCGTATAGATTCACCAAGGTATCCATACAGTCCTTTCAAATCATCAACGAAGTCATTACAGGCATTATAATGTCTTTGAATGAGTCAAAGATGATTCACTTGGCCTTTGCTTGAATCTTCCTGAAAGTCATTCTTCCTGCATTATTCATGGGTTACTGCACCATTGTGGTCACATACTACTCAAGATCATGCTCTTGCAAGATATTTTTTATACGAAGCTTCCACACATTAAAGTTGGTATCTCCTTCAAGCCTATCTTCATCCCTAACTGAAATGGAGGATGCCATGGTCCTCACACTGGAAACTTAATCAAGCTCGCTTGGATATGTGTGTACCTTCTACTACACTTGAACACATTTAACACACCCTAAGCTCTGATACCATGTTGAATTATGATCTTGATTTCTTATGCGGATTAATTCTTTTATTTTCTTCAATACTTTGATTCCATCTTAATACACTTCAACAATTTCAAATCATAATCGAATAGAAATAATTATGTAGATAAGTAAACATGCATATCAACAACACATATATCCTAGGGAAACCCTATATAGGGAGAAAAACCCCAACAAACAATATTCGTTTATTGCATTAATAATGTAAGATATCTTACAAATATCCACCATGAATGTACTTCTCTCAAAGACCTTGCCAATATGACTCTGACCTGACAAAGACTTACAAGACCTTGCTGAAAATAAACCTTTGATATGCTGCCTCTTTATCACTAATGTGCCTTTCTATTACTTCACCCTCAACCTGCATATGAAAACTCAGTTTCAAAATTGTGTTGCAAAACTGTATTGAAAAACTGTGTTGAAGGGAGGATTCGACCTCTTCTTATATAGGCTGAAAAGGGGAAGAGGAGAATCTTGAAATAGTAACATGATTGCATGCATTAGTCATAACTCAGCTTCATACTTTAGTTTGAACATAGAACTAGACATGAGATTGGTTACAACTCAACATTACACTTTAGTTCGAACTTAGAACTAGACTTGAGACTGACATGCTTTAGTTCGAACTTAGAACTAGACTTAAGACTTTAGTTGCAACTCAATATTACACTTTAGTTCTAGACTGAAGACTTTAGTT